>CAIGRQ010303925.1:0-21873 GCA_903798375.1 Fraxinus sp. D2006-0159
AAAATAATTTTTAAAATTTTTAAATCAAACGTTTTTTTAACAGTTTTTTTTTAAAAAAAGGCCCCCTCAAAATAAAAAAAAAAAAAAAAAAAAAAAGGAATATAGTCGCTCAATTAAACATGTACCAAATAGTGTGTTGTAGCTATTTTTCATAAATATGTGTACGGAATTTGGAACATTGTAGGAAATATAAATGGGTCGCTTTCATATTTGAAACCTCCATTGCTTGGTAATTAAAAGCATGTGAAAGTCTGTCTACCATATGATACTTCCCATAAAGTATTGTAACACTTTTACTAATTTTCTATTCATTATTTTTCAGACAATTTGGAAATTAGCTTGCTCCTAATCGATTTTTTGTTCTTTCTTTTTCTTAAAATAAAACAAAACATCATTGTTGTTAGTCCTATGGTCACTTTCATTGGGAAATTTTGAACTAATCACTCGTTTACTTTCTGCATATGAACGCAAAACTAAGTAATCACGTTACCAATGCCACCTACGAAACAAAATTTCAATTTAATCTTTTAAATTATCATATTTTTTTCTTCATTTCGAACCATTTTTTTTAACCTTCGACCAAATACTCCCATCCTCTCCCCTAAAGTCCACCACAACAAACCCTCTATTGCAAAATTGATTTGCCACCCTCCATCGTATGGGAAAGGTAAGTCGATGGGTTTACTATTTATAGAAGAAAAGGTAGGGTTCCAAATATTGAAGAAATCGGAACCAATCAATTTTTTTGCATTTTGAAAAAGTAAAACAAAACATAGAAGGAGACACTCAAATATTAAATGATCTCAACTTGTCATTTCTTTCTTTCAATTTTGCTTTTTATTTTTCCAAGGGCGGGGTGGCGAGTAGTCTCTCTCAAAGGCGGGAGCCAGGAGTAGAAGGTTTGGACGTCAGATTTCCTCCAACTAACTTGTCTTTTCCCTTCTCAAATTCCAAGAATAGACACATATATACCCATTTTCAACATAAAAATAAAAGGCATAAGTCAAAATATAAGAAAGTAGATGCTAACAATCATTCTTGAATAAGAAAAGGTACCATCTAATGCATCAACTTTAAATTATTTTATAATTAATCTTAGAGAAATTTCTAATTTCTTGTATTGGCTAGAAAATTGAGCAGAAATGGTAACAAGGCAACGGCCAAACTAAAATTAAAAATACGTTGACAATATTTAGGTTGATTGAGATATTACTCTACTGCAAATCGATTAATCAAAAATAAGTAACTAATCATTTACATGTGAAGATTTGTGAAATGAGATAAGTATATATAATATTCCCCTATTTTAACGTAATCGTCGAATCGATTTTAAAAAGACATTTTGTCATTCAATGCAAATCTCGAACTTGATACTCATTAAGCCCATATTTGACAAAACTTTTTCGAAATTATAAATTGATAAATCCTATGAAATGTATTATTAAAAATGAAATTTGATCAGTTTATAATTTTAAAAAATACTTTGTCAAACTAGCTAAGTGAAATTTATAATTTTCCACTTTCCTCCACCAATTTATCCGCCAAAGCAAACACAGCCTTATCTCCAAAACAATCACGCTACAGTTACATTCGCTTTGACTGTTTTTTGATAGTGTGTGACCTGACACACATTCTTGCCTTTGATTTCGACAACATTTAAAATAATTAATGACACAAATTTTTACACCTCACACAATATTAACATTAAGGCAACAGCAGTTGCTGTTTTTTACACTCCATTCTACACATGAAAACGACGCCGTTAGCTCGAAAGTAATAGCAGTTTCCCTCGTAGGCCTCACCCCCACCATTCATCTACTAACACATTAGTACAAAGATTAAATAATGCTGGTCAAGAAAAAGGTAATAAATCGAAATTTTATTTATTATATTCATCAATCTTATCGAATATTTGTACATTACATGCCCGACCAGACCAATTCAGGATTAAGATAAAAAGATGAGAACACATACTCAAGCTGTTCAGCCCTAGACGTTCGATTTCCATTATAATACTACAATTTAGGGATAACAACGAGATGTTTATGAGACGGATCGGTCATTTTCATCCCGTCCCGTTGAGTATTTTTGTTACCTTACACTATCTACATACCCGGTTAAAGCAGGGCGGGGCAAGACCCCCCTTTTTTATATTATTTTTTGCTTTTATTTTTTATGCCTTTAGATAGTAAATATTGTTACTTTTTTACTAATTTGTTAAAAACAACTTATGTTCTTTTTAAAAATAATGATAAATCTATTATTTTTATTTGATAAAAAATCTAAATTAGAAATTAACTTTAAATAGGATGGACAGTGGGATGGGGACTAAATATTTTTAGTACCCGCGTGGGGGTGATAACCCTCGTTCCGTCTCGTTTATCCTGTTAGGCGGGTAATCACCGTCTCATTCGAAACGGGGACAACATGTATCAGATTGAATGAATTTTTTTGTCTTGCTAACATAGTTATTCCAACAAATTACAAATTATTTGTTGCATATCATTCAAATCTAAATTAATACTTTTTTCCATTTGATTTTTCGATGTTAATATTTAAGAAAATCCTTCTTTTTCAAACTCTTCCGATATTTCTATACATGATACATCCGACCTCCTCGATACATGTTGTAGTACTCGACTGAACTAAACGCTATAATAACAATTTTTCCTCTTTTTTTTTTTATCTCCAGACTGAGTGATTTATTTCCGGTTTGCGAAGGAGGCAGAAAGCAAACCGGAGGCTTCTGAAAAGACAATAGTGAGAAGAATATGGATGTTTGTCGGTAGCCGGTTAACCTTGTACGAAAATTACCACATGGAGGATGATTAATATGGCTGAGTGAACGACTTTGTCAGTTTTCCGAGTCTCTCGACCAGCTCCGGTGACCATTTCTTCGATGGATTCCTTTCCTCCAATCGGAAATCGAATCCAAGAGCATCAGAAACCTCGTCGGATCTCCAGCCAGCTTGCCGGAGCATATCCGAGAACCGATCTGTTTTCAATAACAAAGCATCGAGAACTGCTTGATTGTCCAGCATCGCCATCTCTCCATCAAAGAATCCAGATGCTGGAACGTGTATGATCTCAGAGACATCAGATTCTGCCCACCTTCCTTCTCTTAAAACTTGCCCGATTTGGGATACGTATTCCTCGACCCATTCGGGGATTTTGTATATTGGCATGTCGAAATATCTATCTGGCGACGATGAAGACGTAGATGAGGAATCCGAGATCCTCCGCCGCCGATTGACAGCGGCGTCGCTCCAGAACTCCACCCACCGTGGCGTTCTTGTAACGGAGACAGTGTCTAGACTTTTTCTTGAAGAATTCGTCGATGATCTGCTTAGTTTTTCACTTATGGAGAGCTGCTTGGAGAGTATATTTTGATTAGGGCTTTGAAATAGAGAAGATTCACGATCAAAGAAGTCTGATAAGTCGAATCCACAAAAGAAAATCCGATTTTCATCGACGTAGAATATGGGGTTTCCTGCTAGACAAGGATTGCACGGAATGTAACAATGGTTGAAAACGGGTATCAAAAGAGGTACCCTTTTAAGTGCATTTCGGGCTACTTTCAAGGCATTTTCCGGGTCGGATGGTCTGGTGCCCCATGACCTGGACCAGAAGGCGTTCCGAGCTATGTGAAAGGAAATGGAAGCGATAGGAAGATCGATGGAGGAGCGGAGGTGATGCCGAGCCGAACGAGCCGAGCGCCAGTCAGGGAAGCCGGCGCCGAGGGGTAATCCGGCTGAGAGAACAGCTTTCAGGTCCGGCGGAAAGGCGAAGCCAAACTCCGCCTCGGCTAATGCGAACTCGGACTCGGACAATCCGGGTTGGACTTGAATTCCCGAGTTCTTGAGATGATTAATGACTTTATCTGCAAGTGAAGAAAATGAGAGGAGGCTACTACGCGGCGGAAGAGGTGTGGAAGGCGTAGAGGCGGCGGCTCTGGCCGAGAGACGGCGAAGGCCGGCTACGTGCGCCGGGTTTAAGCCGGTCATCCTCCTTTCAACGTCGACCATTCTTTAAATTTACCGGGAAATCGAGCAGGAGAAACTACTCTGATTTTCGGTGGCCGGTGAATTTTTAGAGAGAGTGGCAAGTGGAACGATGATCGGTGAAAGCTAATATACTGAAATGAAAAATTGGGAAAGGAAAATAAATGGACAGATATTTATAGCATGACATTGGGGGCCCACTTTCAGATTTTAGTCATATAAAATTAAATTTCTCTCTTTTTCTTTGTTAGAAGTATATAATGGTAGTGACAGTTTTAATTATTTAATAATTTAATTTAAAACAAGAGATTTTGTTAGATATGAGTATTTATTTTGAAGCAAAAAGGATCCAAAACTAAAAGCATCTTCGTGTTCGTATATGAGTGGGCCCACATTCGGGTGGCATCTAATGAAACTGTTAGAAGGGTTGATTTTACTTGGCGTTCAAAATTCTAATTTGTCTTAACTAATCGATAATATGATGACACGAAAGGATAATATCCGATCAATCAAGATTACAAGTTAATCGATCAATTTCAATTCTAACTCGAAAGTTGTGAAAACTCAACTAAATATAACGGTATACTGTTTCAACGGTAACTTGTTTACTTAAATACTGAAATATTGTAAAAACATCCGTATAACCGTTCTACTTTTCGTACCTTACCTTTTCTTTTCTTTTTCACAGTCATTGCAAATTCTAATAAGTTTGAATTACAAGGAAAGGAGGAGGGCTCTCTCTTACTCCCAATTGACCAATGAATCTGGTTCCATATTTCAACGATACATGTGACAATTACCTAATAATTCATTGTCAAGGTGCAAGTGAGAAAAAAAGGAATCTTTCTGCCAATGATTTGTGCCCCTCAACTATAGTGAGCTATAAATATTCATTTATATAATTTGTAAACGAAAAAAAATACAAATTCTCTTATTTTTCAGATATTTCTTTAATTTATTGCCAAATTCTAGTTGCAAAGCCCCTTTTTTTTTTTGCAATATTTCGATTTTTTTCCTTCTTATTCTTCCTTTATAATAGTTGGTAGTATTATAACTAGTATCATTTCTCTTTTTCAACGGCTGAGCTCATACGAATTCATATTTGAACTCACTAAGACTACATATCCAATTGGAGTAGGTATCAGTGGATGTTACGCTTGGAATTAGTAGTAACATTGAGATCGATGTAGAATAATTGAGCTAGAAATTGATCTTGTGATAAAATTTATCATTTATCTTGTATTGCATTTAGCAGTATCATGAGTTACTCGTCAATAATGAATACCCATGTAATGGTTTACCTATCGTTTAGACAAATTCACGAATCAATTTATATATAAGAATGCTAGTGGTTCTCACTATAATAATGAATAGTATTATGAAATGTACATTCAAAATTATTGTTTTATTGTGATTGGATTTATCAACCAATTTATAAATGGTATTGGAACGATCAGTTGACGTGAAAGAAAAAAGGACATAGATGAAGCAGCATGCATGATTAAGTTCCGTATAACGATGGTCGAAGTTTGCAAAGAATAGTGGCAAACGCCTTGCAAAGATTGACTAAAGCAAGTTTTCGTCCACAGATCCCCAGCACGGAGGGGGATTGTTTTTGGGTTGTAGGATTGGGGATGGTGGAGGTCCTGTGGTTTTAGTGGTGGTGCTGAAACAGTGGTTATAGATGGTTAGTGGTAGTCGTGGTGATGTCAGTACTTTTAGATGATAGATTGTTGTCGGGAGGTGGTGGTAGTGATGGTTCTGACGACAGGGTTTCGGTTGCCATGTTGTTAGTGGTAGAGATGGCAGCAGGGCCCCGCTCTGCCCCACCTTAGACGGGACAGGGCAGGGGCGAGCCTGCCCCTTTTTTTTAAAAAAAAAATCAATTAAAATACAAATTCAAAGCAAATAATACTCAAACTAACTATATCAATATCCAAAGTAAACATTGAAAATAAACAATATCTTGAATTAAACATTTACAAGTAAGTTTCAATAGGAGGAGTAGGTGTAGAGTCGGAGGGTACCCTATTAATATGTGTATCCATTCATTCAGTATATAATTTATACATTTCACAAAAAGTTTGTTTCAAATTTCTATAAGTGATAGGTACATCAAAAGTTAAAACTCTTGAAATTTGATCAATTAAAAATTTAGTACCCGATAAATTATACCGAGGGTCCATGATGCATGCTATCGAAAATAATATAGGCAAGTCTTCCTAATATTTTCTAAACTTTAATTCCATGGAATATAGAATTGAACTAAAATCGGGGTCATTTTTATATCTATGAAAAACCCTATCAATTATATAAATACATTCAAGGACCATACAACTAGTGGGATAATAAACGCCAAACAAAAATATTTGTAGAATTTTTAAAAGCTAAACTCAAATCGGAGTCAATCAAAATAGTATCGTCTTCGTCTCTAATATGCTTATTGTTATAAAATTCAGTTATTAAATGTTCAAAACATTCACATGATTTTAATAATAAGTAAGTGGAATTTCATCTATACCTTACGTCACTAATAAATGTTTTTGTATGCTTCATCCCAGTTTCGTCACAAAATTCCCCAAATGCTTGTTTTCTATTAGGTGAATCGTGATATACATTAGTACATTCCCAATTCGTTGAATTTCATCCTTAATATATTTTAAATCATCTTGTACTATTAAATTAAAAAGATACTTACACATAGAATATGGAACAAAAAACCACAGAAATCAGGTTGCAGTACTTTGTGCAATTTATCGATACACTAGCGTTGTAGAACGTAAATGAACGAACTTTACTCTCGCAACGATATTCTTTAAAGGTTGCAGTACTCTGTGCAATTTATCGATAACTACCTTATTTACACTAGCGTTGTCGAACGTAAATGAAGGAATTTTACTCTCGCAACGATATTCTTTAACAATGTTCAGAATAGCATTAATATGTTGTTAGCGTTGTGAGGGAACTTAATAATTTTAAAAGCAATAACTTTTTTATGTATTACCCAAAGTGAGTCTATGTAGTATGCAGTTGCAACTATATAACATATTTTATTAATCCCTTCCCACATATCCGAAGTTAAACATATAACATCCCCATATTTTTGTAAATCGACAATCAATTATTTCTTTGAATTAAGGAAATATTCTATTATATCAAAAAGAAGAGTATTTCGACTTACCCCAACGTACCTCGATTGAAGATATTGTTTCATATAGGAGACGAAATGTTGGTTGTCCGCTATTGCTAAAGGCAACTTAGTTGCGGCAACGAATTTCACCATTTTCGTTCGAGCTTTCTCCTCCGAATACATCCACGTAAAAAGTGGTGTAGTAGTAGCACCGGTGCCTGAATTACCAAATTGTAGTTACGTTTGACAAGTAGGAAGAAACCCATGCTTGGCCGCACATGTTTTGTAGTGACGGTTGAGTAGGTGGTTACAATGCCTTTTTGCAATACCAATCGTTTTTGACAGTATTACATACGACTTTGGATTCTAGAACTCCATCGACCACACGACCAGTTGGAACCAATTTAAAATGGTCCTTACATTTTGCCTGCTTTTTCTCCTTTCTCTTCCTTCTTGCATTGGGAACATCTAATATAGGTTCATCATCATGTTTCGCCTCTAAAACATTAACGTCATCCAAATCAATTAGATTACTACTTCCATGAGGATCGAAATTCGAAATATTTTCTGGAATGTGTAATTCATTTAGACTGACAAATTCATTCGGAAATTGACTTTGGGGCGTAACAGGTGATTCGCCTCGACACCTAATAAGTTTTCAACAAATGAGCGTGGATCCATTTGTGAATTGAAAATTTGTAATGAGATAATTGAAATCAAATGTTAAAGTAGAATTGAGAAATGAATGTAAATTGTGTAGTTGTGTAGAAAATAGATTGTAAAATCAAGATTATAACTCAATAATATAAAATGTAGAAGATAAACAAGATATTAGAAATTTAGAGAGTAGAGATGAGAGATTGATAGTTGGGTGAAAAAAAATAGATTAGTGGAAGGGTATTTATAGGGGAAAATTGGAATTGAAAAAAAAATAACAAAATCAGTGACCATTTGAATATGAATTCAATGATCAAAACAGTCACTGATTTGCTTTAAAAAAGATTTTATTACTCGTGGCTCGACTAATTTAACGAGCTCATTCGACGAGCCTACGAACCTGGCTCGTGGGCGGGCTTGGCGAGCACTCGCCTTTTAAACGAGCCGACTTGCTCGACTAGTGTTCGGGCTCATCTTTTGACAAGCTCGAGCGGCTCGTGGCTTGTTTTTTCACGAGCCGATGAGATGTTCGGCTCAATTGACACCTCTACTAGTTGGTGGCAGTGGTAAGGTGGTGATCACAAGTGTTGTTGGTGGTCACATATTATTTGATTGTTTATGACCGTTAAATTAATTAATCTGTGATCTATATAAAATATTCAACCAATGAAAAAGATAAATTTTGACTTAAAAATTCTTAATTTGTGACCGATAAACAAATTGTAACTTATAAATATTTTGAATTGTGACCATTAAATAATTTGTAATCTATAATATTTTTTATTTGTGATCGTAAAATAATTTGTGACGTTTCAATTTTTTTATTTGTGATTGATGAACAAATTGCCTATAAAATTTTGGAATTGTGACTGTAAAATAATTTTTGACATATAAAATTTGTGATTTGTGACCAATTACTAATACATGACCAATTATATGGAATTGGTGATCAAATTATATGGAATTATAACATTAATTATTTAATTAATAAAATATATATTTAATTATTTATTTATAAATAAAATTTAAAAATTTTGAGATTTGAAATGTTAAATCTTAATCTCTTAAATTTGAAATGAGTGAAACTTAATATTTTATTCATGGATGATTTCCTTTAAATATTAATAAGAAATGGGCCCATAAAATTTTTGGTTGTACCCCACCCTACATACGTGTTCCTCCCTCCACCCCGACCCCCACCCAGTTGTCCTTAAACTTTGTACAAGATAGATGGCGATTGTCTAGTTTGATATGCAGGTTTTCATAATTAACTTTTTTCGGTGCAATTAAAAATCTAATTAAAAGCACAAGTGGCGGCAACATAGGGACAAGTTATAAATGCTGACATCATGATGATGTAATAATTGTGCAATATGTGGAAATATTGCCTATATAGTTCCATGAAGAAATAAAAGATAACGCGCACAATATTGATTATTAAATAATTACCAAAGTGAGAATTACATGAGGAAACCCACGTTTACAAGAATAGAATCACTTGTAGGGTATAGATCTAACATGACAATAGCAATCTTATTACATATTAATCATGCTACATGTACATTTTATTTTACAGTATTTTTACATTGTGTCACGTATCGTCACATAATTCGACAGTTTTTAAAAACAACGCACTTTCTTACTCAACACTTTCTGAATTTGAACACAATATACACTGATGTAATCCATGCAATATATACTTAGCATAATTCTTCAATATATATACTAAGGTTGCCTACCCGTGTGATTCATCGATATGCTAATAATTAAAAATTGATTAAAGATATTAGTTCCCTATATTAGTAGGAATAATGGGCGTTAAAGCCTAACCAAGTTGGTTTCCCCAAAAAACAGGAATGCCCTTCATTTCCCCATTCTTTTATATACCTAAATAAAGCTTGTCAATATTAAATAATAGTTTTTGCTTTCTAGGGGCTATTAAGTAATTATATAGTTAAGATTCATTCACATAAGGTATGAATTTTAGATCACGGGTTGGATTTGTAGGGCACGTAACAATATTAAAAAACGATATCTACGCACTAAAAAATGATATCTACCAAGTACGTACGTAAAACATGATATCGGACAATTATGTATTTGATATTGAAGTTATCGACATATGTTTACCATAACAGAAAGACTATTTATTCTGGTTAGATCACCTAAGATTCGGTGTGAGTAAAAACAACGGAAATAAATCAAAAGAGGGTTATCGTAAAATCAAAACTCTATTTAAATAAAAATACTTTGTAAAAGGTTTTCAAAAGCAAAAGTGCATTTTAAAGCAATCGTATCATGTCCCTCGTGTGGTGATCGTACTTTTGTTTTATTATTAGTTATTACATCTAAGAAGATAGGTATAGACAAAAGTTAGGGTTCGATTGTGAGAGGAAAAGGTGGGAATGGAAGGTTTAAGAAAGAGGTATTGGAATCAAACTTTCATGAATTTTTGTTTTTAAAATTTGTTCGGATAGTTTGTTTTTTTAAATGTTGTTTGGTCACTTTCATGATAAATAACTTATTTAATTTTCAAAGTTTCTAGGCCAAAAAACAATCATTTATATATTATGCCCTCATTTCACTCAAATTCTCCCGATAAAATATTTTTACACACAGACGGGTAATTTTTTCTTACTTCAAAAAACACATTTCACAAAATCACTTTTCAAAGAATCAAAAACAAACAAGGGATATACGTGTAACAAATTGTTTGACGTTCTCATTTACATCTAAGTGGGAAATTCTAATCACAAAAGAAATAAAACAAAGACGAGAATGTCACAACAATCATTGCGACGCAATTTTCATTTTCGTGTACTTGACCATTTTGGAAAGCTTAAGTTTCAGATATACTTGAATAAATCACATTAAAGTAAAGATCACTTTCATCACAAGTAATTTCATTCGAAAAAGTGAGAATTGAAGGTTAGCAAGATGGAATGTGATCCCGAAAGTGGGACCACTCATGGGATGCACGCGTGTGATCAAGAAAAAATAAAGCAATGGCTTAGCTTTCAAGCTTTCATATAGATAGTAATGGAAAAGGAATCCCGTGGGAATGGATGGAGGAGTGCTGCATGGGATACCTGAGTTGCCAAATTATAGCATAAAAACATCCTTTAAAAGTAAAATAGTTTTTGGTTTAAAGAGTCAAACTTAAAATTAAACTCTATAAATTTAGGAAGTCAAACTCGTTGTCCGCTTGTATTTTATTAAAATTGCAAGTTTTTTTTTTTTATAACTTTGGATGTCCGGATCAGCTTGCGCGCAAATTGACTAATCTCACAAGGCCCTGAAGTTTACGGTAGAGTACTCACATCAGTGACCCTGAGGGGACTCGAACTGGTAACCATTAAAATTGCAAGTTTTAATGCCTCACTATATAAATTATTAATATTAAAATGAATATTTTTAACTGCTGACATCGAAAAATAATAAATTATTTAAAAATTGAGGGAAAAATAATAGATAATTGTTGAAAAAGGAAATAAAAAGCACACAATATATAGTTCGTTTAAGTGTATAAAAAATTACTCTTGAAAATATACCCTCCGTTATAACCAAAATACTCTTTAAAATAAAAAGGCCCTTGAAAAGAAATGGAAGTTATAACAAATTTGTTTTCAATTTTCATTTACATCATTCACAGTTCAAGGTTACATTGGTATATTTCTACAAAAAGCAATAAAATAACATGAGCAGTTCATTTCTAAACAATATCGACAGTAGAATAAATGAAATTAAAATTTAATTTTTATTTATAGTCCTTTATAATCGTCAAATTCTCCTTACCAAACATGTTTGAATATTCAATTATTAAGAATTTCTACTTGTGATCATAGAAAACTATCAGGGCACGATTTGGGAACTTTTGAGCATCGACAAATACCTATACCTTAAGCCCATTTTTAGACCAATCTTACCTACTGGGCCTTCAAGCTAAACCCAGCAAATTTGGGGATGCCTTCCAATAATCCATATACTTCGAAATGAAGTGCTATCCCCCGTTTGATTGCTATTATATCAAAAAAATAATAAAAAAATTTTTTTATGAGAAGTTGTGGTTAAAATGTAAGAAAATTTTTTGAGAATACGTGCAGAGTATTTTAGTGCGAAAATGAGACTGAAAATAAGTACGTAAAAAAAAGAGTTTTCAACTAATGGTAGTCAAACAGGGAGCTCAATTAGTTCATATTTCACTACTCACAATAGGTGGGGGGCTTGCATAAAGCATTAAATCTTTGATCGCTCCAGATACTGATATTTGGGTCAGTTACATTCATACACATTTTTGTATGTTTCAGCTTAAGCTTAATTAAGAGCCACAGGCTCACCTCCCTAAACATAGCTGATGACACCGATAACCATATGGTAAAAAAATATCCTTTTAAGTACAAACATTTCAGTTGTATATAATGTTAAAGCGGTATAGCAGACCAACCAGGTTGCATGCAGGAAGGTATTCTTTCAATCTAACCCCAGCTGGGACGAACTGGCACTAAGGACACGAGGACTAACTGCAGGCATCCAGCTGAAGACATCTGCTTGCACTTTCTTGTATTCCAATGTACAATCGTTTTCAATACCTCGACAATCTTCTTCCCCTGAAATTTCTTACGGTTATAAGCAAGCAGGATAGCAAAAAGGAGCTGAACCCAAGAGATGACAATTTACCACGGAGAGCGTGAATGGGAGTGAGATCGAGAACTATAGGAGTACGAGGGTGAGCGTGAACGCGTCTGCGAACGAGATCCAGAGCAAGACCGGGAGTGAGAAGGCGATTGATATTTCCGAGAACTCCTAACCCTGCTTGGACTCCTGCTGCGCCTGTATCTTCTGCAACAGAAAACATGAAAAATGTAAACAAGAAACTAAATGAAAAATGTAATATAACAAGGAAAAAAATTATATATAACTGGCAAGCGTGAAGAGCTTATAGATGAAGAGCTCTTGTAACATCCCACTACAAAGACGTATCTTCACTATCAGTTTCTGGGACATTAAGTCCATCCAATTTTTTCCTGTTCTCAGTTTTAAAACCAATTTAGAAATAGCAGAGACCAAACCTCGAGTCCATCCAAATTTCTCCTGTTATCAGTTTTAATACCAATTTAGAAATTGTCAATTATGTAATGACACATTACTTATCATAAGCTTATGTGACGAATCCATTGTTGTAAGCCTTCTCTCTCCCCTTGCAGTGGAAAATAATAAAAGAATGGAGATGTAAACTCTTGAATAAATTGATTCCACAGATCAGCAAAAGACAGTTGCACTAGAATTATATTTAAAAAAACAAAAAAAAAGGTGTGAGAAGTTTCTGCAATCAGTCCATCAAATTTAAATAAAGAAGAGTATCAAAAAGACTCAGTTCAAGAAAATATTGACCCAGTAAGCGTTAGCACTTGAAAAACCAAATTCAGCAAAAAGTTAAATGCCTCCTCAAAGAACAAGGAAGAACTACAACAGCAGCAAACTAAGCCTTGTACCCAACAAATTCGGGGTCAGGAAGAACAGCAGGTTATCCAAATTGCTATCCCCCAACCCAGGGGAAAAAAGGGAAACAATCCTTCAATCAACAGCCAAAAGCAAAATAAGTAGAGATATATACCTTGGGGGAGAGCGACTGTAACTTCTACTACGGCTTCGTTGGGGCCGATATCGGCTAACTCGGCTTGTTTCAGCTAGTTTTTCGAGCCTCTGTCGCTCTTGCTCTCGTTTCTTAGCCATTTCAATAGCTGTATCTTTTTTGACTGCAAGGAAATTGGTCATGTCACAATGAACATGATAAAATCATGCAGCTTAATCAACAAAGAGAGAAAAAAATGACAATCCTCATCAAATGCTACAGTTTAGTATAAACATCGAGCAAACATACTCTGTTTGTTCAGTTGATTGCTCATGATCCGTTTAAGTCGTTCTTGAGGTGTTTCCTTCTTCTCCCCCTGTTGCTTAGAGAAGCTCCTACTACTAGTGGTTTTGCTCAACTTTGCTAGTGCCGAGGATGTGCTGCCAAGAGAATCAATAGATACAAATAATAAGTAAACAACGAAGAGAACTATCCAAAATATACAAACTAACTTAAAAGGTAAGGCTAAACATGAGATACCTCGT
The DNA here is from genome assembly GCA_903798375.1 of Fraxinus sp. D2006-0159. Classification (NCBI taxonomy): domain Eukaryota; kingdom Viridiplantae; phylum Streptophyta; class Magnoliopsida; order Lamiales; family Oleaceae; genus Fraxinus; species Fraxinus sp. D2006-0159. The sequence goes on from CAIGRQ010303925.1 coordinate 13,906, forward strand.
TGGTGGCTTCAACAGTTTGGCATTCTTCTCTTTGTCAAGGGATACACCAGAAGCGGGGTCTACATGAAGAGCCTCGAGTATGCGACCAGATGATGACCTGCAGGAAAGCATAAGCATTAGAGAAACACTTTACAATACTTCCCGGAACTCAGATGCAGTCACATGAAGTCCAACTCAGGGAACAATAAGCTTCAAAAAGGAAGCTTCCTTCCCTCTCCCGCTTGGCAGTTATGCTGGGTACCCTAAGCGTGATCTATTCTAAACAACAAAAGTTTGGCTCAGGTAACAAAATGGACGATTAGCTGCAGCAGAGTAAAGACTGTCCAATCTATCTTTGCAAGAATTAAAGGTCGAGTGCTCCGACCGATTCAATGCATCAGCAAGGGATAAAGGAGATGGTGGTTGAGAATATCCTTCAAGCTTTGGTTCATCCCCATCATCAAAGCCCCCAAATTCTGTAATATATTCTATTCTTGAAGCCCTATCTTTGCCTCGATGAAGATCATCAGAGTGTGATCCATGCGCACGACGCCTTGACTGTGATGGAGAGTAGGACCGAGACTTCGACCTCGATCTGCGAAAAGAGAAGACAGTTAAACAATTTCCCACCAGTTTACTTACATTAACAGTAAAAGAATGAGAATGTCCACCTTCTAGATCGTGAATAAGCTTCATAAGTAGGACTGCGCCTCGATTCACTGCAAATCATCAGAGGTAACAATATTATTACGCCAGATATTACAGAGTCCCTTTTATATCCTATGTGCACACAACTTTTTAACATTGCAAATGCATGGAGGAAAAACATGACAATACCGATATGGATCGTGATGAAGCACTCTAGTTCCATTTATCCTTGCAGCTTCTCTTTCCTTCTCTCTTTCCATCTGAGAAACCTTCCTTCTTTCCTTGCGACTAAGCTTTTTCTATAAAATTCAAAGTAATCCAATATATGGGTAATAAGGTTGTATCGATCCCAAGAGAACCATAATTCCAAGTTTCCAATTCAATTTTTTTGACAAACTTACAATTGAAGGATCTCCCTTGATGATTTCTTTTTGCTTCCTTTCCTCTTCTTTAGCCTTTTTATCCATGTATACAAGCCATCCATACCTCTTTACTCCGAATTCTTTTGCAATAGACTCCATCAATTCATCATTGCTGTCATCACTGTTAAAATCCTCCTCATAATAGTCCTCATCATCGTCATCGTCTTCGTCGCCATCTAAATCTTGAGTTTCCTCCTTTTCATCTCCATCATAAGAGAAACCAACTTGTGAATAAGGCCCCCTGCTTGCTGGCGGCTGAGCCGCATGAGATTTACTGTACTCAACATACATCCAACAATAGGGAAAACGATCAAACCAATTATATAAAAAGAGGGCTTAATATAAGATACAGCAGCATGCTACATGAAAGAAATTTCTATATTGATAAACAAAGAGCAATCATATGGTCTACAGAAACAAGCAAGTGGCAGTAATGGAAAAAGAAAAAAGTCTCTGTAAAGGAAAACAAAAGTGAACAATTTAAGATGACTTTAATGCTCATTATAAAGTGTTTTCATATTTTGCATTCGTCCCATTGGAAGTTGTAGTGCAAATTTAAATGCCAAATAACAAGCAATTCAAAATTTAGATATAGAGAGCCCCTTCCCATTGACTACTGTTTTATTTGTAAAGAATAAAACAGAAAAGAAAAGGTCTGAACCTGTCTGATCCAATATACGCACTGATCTTAGCCTCCATCTCTTGGTTAACGTGTTGCAGTCCCTCCTCATCAGTAACTGCTAAAGGGTTTTGTTAGTTTTCATAAAATATCAGAAAATTACTCTAAACATAAAAGGAGGTATCGTTATCTACATTCACTAAAAGATAATGTAAAACAAATGGTAAAAATACAAAAGTTGTTGTAAATCAAACAGATAATGACAAATAAAAAAAGTACCGACATCCTCTACGCCGATGCTTAATTAAATCCCGGTAACGCTCAAAACTAACAAACTCTTCTAACTCCTCTTCCTCCTCAGTTTTTGCTGGGACCCGAGGACGTGTACTACTATCACGAATAAAATCAAGAAGAGCACGACCATCAAATCTGATAAAAGTATGGTCAATCAGCACCGGCAGTTGAATCCCCCAACATCTCAACTCGAAATCCCAATCTTGAAACATGTGTTTTGAACAATGCTTTCTGTACAGGCAGGTACTAAAATTGTATTACCTGTCAATCATAACATCCTGTTTCCCATTCCAGGATATCCTGATCAGGAGGCAAAAATGTTAGGTCACATTTATAAGTGGAATGAACTTATTTTATTATTGAAGCCATGCGGAAAATATAGTAACTCCGTGATAACTCATAACACTGCCACAGAATACGAGGGAACGGATGGGACTAAAACATATTCCATATAACATCTAGCAAAAATGAATAGGACAAGTATATTTGTTGTACGGATTTTTTTACGGTGAAAAGACGGGATGAACTTCGTGCAGTTTTTCCAATTTTGCATGCTTATAATTAAGTGACGCAGATGCAAACATGAGTACGGTAGGACGCTTAAAATACCCAACATCTCAGTTTCTTGTCAACGACTCAATGCAAAATCAACAGCTTGCTCGAGTTCCAAACTCACAAACATAATCACATCTTCTATTTCCAATAGCAAGTCAAGACAACTCACCAGCTAATAGGAATTATAACAAGACAAAATGCAAAAATAAATAAATAAACTCTACTTTTAAGGTACTCACAGCTAATTTAGACATGAAATTTCACAAACTACATACATAAGCATTGCCTGTAGTGTGTTAATTTTGCAGAAAAAAAGTAGCATAATGACAACTAAGAGAAACACATCCATAGCACGACTCTGTATCAAACAAACAAAACAAGAAGGCTAAATTGCTATATTATGAAGTATAAAATACATATCCAATTGCAGCTACAATCATGACCAAGGCAACTCTAATCCAAACAAAAAGTATCCAAAATACTGTTCGAAGCACTTAATCAGCCCAAGCATAAATAAAAAATCACCTTCATATCAGTACTAACTAGTCCTATAACATAATAAATCTCATTTCCTTCTCACCTTTTCCAGTATAAATCCTCAATAATAATAATAATAATAATATCCCTCCCACTTAATAATAAAAAACCAGCACAAAATAATTAAATAATATTTTTCTTTGAATAAATAAGGAAATTTTGATAAAATAAAACTCTCATCATACAAGCCATGTTGGTCTTCGGTAGCCTGGTAGAGAGCGTCATCACGGTGGATGCGGCACCGAGTTCCGACGGCTTGGATAGATTGACTTGGGTCGCCGCGGCGCTTGGCCAGGTATATGGCTCGGCGCTGCGCTCTCTTCCGAGCGGCATCCATCATTTCGTGCACTTTCTTCTCCGACCTCCGCGCCTCGTGCCACATCTTCGATCGATCGATTCGTGGATTTTCGAACAATATTCTTCAGGATTTTGATGGATTGGATTCCAAACCCCTAGGTCTAATTGTGTGACGTTCACTAATAGTGTGGATGGATTTAACCAAAGTCGCATAAAAGAATCTCTGTTCAAACTCGAAGTTTAGTTCAAACTTCAAACAGGACACAATTGGAGTAGATAAAACCGGAGGAGGCACTTGCATAATGAAAATCGTGAAAGTGGTATCAAATATTTCAGGGTAAAAGACGTTGGAATTAATTTCATTTTAGTCACTTGACTTTTTTAAAAATTATAAATTCATCTCTCGAGTTTGAAAATTATTCAATTTTCACCCGATGAGTCCTACTAAAGTAACTAGGGACAAGGTGACCTCACTTTTATCCATAATCCCTCGAATTGGAATAGTGTTAGTAGCCTATTCGATATGGTTCTAACAGTCTGTTTGATTGCAAGAGTGAGATTTGGATGGAAAGAAAATGAATTCCAGAAAATTGCCTAGAATTGTTTTTTTGGGAATTGTCAATTAATTGTGTTTGATTGGTATAATTTTTCATCTGAAAAATATTGAAATTTTGGATCTTTTGGTGTTCGTTTGACTTTGTTTTTCATGAAAATTATCCATTAAAGGGGAAAAAATTCACAATTGTGGATAAAATTTGTTTTCATTGCCAAAATAATAATAATAAAAATAATTTAAAAAAAAAAATTGGTGAAAATTGGTTTTACACAAAACCAAGGAAAAGTACACGTAAGAGACAAAATCAAGAAAATCAATTGCCTGGAAAATATAATGTATCAAACAAGATAAAAGTAGAAGCTGGAATTTGTTTTCCATTTTCCATGAAAAATCTGGATGAATAAAATATGCCCTAATTATAATTGTTCTAACTATTGTCTAGGAATCCAGAGTTGCCTAGTCGTGTTGGTTCTAGCAAAGAGTCTTAAATAAGTGATTTTTTGTTTTCCGACAAAAATTATTTAGTAAAGAGAAAAATTAAAAATCTTAAAATTTTTGGGAGTAATTTTGTATTTTGTTCTGTTTGACAAAAAAATTCTGACCAATCACGTTACAGGAATAGCTCAAGAAGAAGTAGTGCTTTGAACTGTAGTACTGTACTAGGGAATGCTTCTGCAAGTTTAGTTTGTTTTTTTGTTGCGGCAGTCAGTCTCTAATGTAGAATTTTTTGCATAATTGTCAATCTCTGGACTGTGAGCTCTTCGATTTTCTTGTGGGTGATTTGTTTATAATATTGTGACGAACTTTTACGAGTCATGTAGAGTGAAGTGTGAACTTTTACGAGTCATGTAGAGATTAAAATTGAAAAATTAGTTATTATTGTTAACTTTTATTAGACAAGTGGAACCCCATAAATGTTATATTTTTAATATTAATTGGATTTTAATCCCTATCGAACGAGGCATGAGTACAATTGGACTGTGAATTTAAGTGAATAATTGGGAAAGTTCCTTTTTTTTTTTTCCAATCTTGATTCATTCATTTTCTTGTAGATTTGTTTGTTATGAGTACCTATAAATTATATTGGTTCCTTTTTTCCAATCTTGATTCATTCAAAACTAAGGACCACCCAATTCGACATATATATTTTTAAAAATTGTATTGTTCTTGTTCATCACAAACGTAAATTTATAAACTATCACCACCCCGATTTCGCCTTCTTTGAGCCATTCCTTTCTATTGGCACAATTGGATTTTCATTATCATCATTCTTTAGATTTTCATCGTTGTTAAACCCGTTTCAACTCATACTTCTTGGCCTTCAACGTTTCTCATATGTGAGTTTCTTGTAATTTTTGTAAGAATTCTAGACAGTGTCAAATTGTTGATCTCAAAAAATAAAAATTATTTTTTTAAAACCAACGGTCAAATTCTCTACCAGAATTGTAGTAGGGCGTACCTTCTTTTAGATTGATTGTGTTAGAATTCTCATAACATTTTCGCCCACATCCGAGACTTAGTTCAAGGCCTTCAGACCTTTTGGTGACCAAGGCCTTGAATCGTGTCTTTAGCCAAATGTTATTGTTCTGCATATTTCATTGCTAAATGATGATTTCGACGGTCAATGTGCAAATATGCAGAGACACATGGATATGCAATGGGTTCTTTTATAGCTAACATGGTACAAAAATTAAGTATTTACCTTCAAAACCCTTCCCTTAGTTGTCTCGCCTTCTAAAATATAATATATTCGTCAATATGATGCGATCAATTACGAGATATGGATATGTGACAATCTCAATTATCGATCATATCTTTTATCATATTGTTAAGTCAATGTAAGTCGAAAACTCATTTTCGACTTATGAGTTCACATTGACCAATGATTTCATTATCAACTTAATTGAATGAAATGTAAATCATAATCTCTTACAATATAAGAGTGACGAATCATCTATTGATCATTCACAACCTTCATATGATTCTTAACATACCCGAACGATGTCGTATTAGCGACCCTTGATAGAGCAACATCCAATATCACCAAAGTATGACTGTCCTCATATAAGGTACTATGATGACTTCAAGTCAAAGGACCAATTCTACTAGCGAACGTTAGAGATTAACCACTGACACTCAGATAATTTTCCATGTGAAATCTCTCGCGGGTCTCCAATGTTTTGTTATATAACAAAACATTCGCGTGTTCATTCAAGTGTCATCGCATTTTAACTTGTGAGATCAATTACTTACTTCATAAGTAAGAAATGACACTTGTGATGGTCTATCCGCAATAATGATATCCGTATCTCGTTATTACATACGACCACGGACGATTTAAGATTCAGTCATATGTAATTTGTATCTTACAATCACAACTCCTTGTGATTAACAAATAATCAAGACTTGAATCTACGGATTCTATTATTTAATTAATTAGAATATTAATTGAAGTAAATAATAGATCTTACCGTAAATATGCATCGGTTATATATACATTAAAAGTGTTTATGTCCAAAGTTGATTGGACCTAGGGCATAACACTTACAGCGGCCACGTGTCAATTAGGTGAAACATTATGTAAAAAATTCGGTACACCAAGTATAGCCCTATTCTAACTAACCAACTAACTATAACTAACTAGTTTACAGTTTAATACGCCCCCTCAAAATGTACGGTAAATATTTTTCACATACGTGTTGGCTAATTAANTGAATTTAGGGCATAACACTTACACGTGAGTCCTTCATTGACCATAGACTCGGTAGCTCACATTTGCATCCATCATTGCCCATTTGAACTTTGGTTGCTGCACCGAAATATAGAATATACAAATTAAGTTTATCCTATGTATACTGCATTTGTAGTGCTGCAGTCCAAGGTCACCAAGGGACCTCTTGATGCCGTCCATAAAACGATGTCTGACTGCGAAATACCTTGTCATTAGCTACCTTTAATGATTGACGGGAGCATCATGTGATATATCTATTCGATTACAATTATACCCATCTCATTTTATTTGTAATATCTCACTAATCACCATCATTCTCATCCTACTTTTCTTATTTCTTATTATTGGATTATTCTTGTTGTACATAATATCTTACCCCCCCCTATAGGGGAGCGCCATTTATCAATTATGGCACACATTAGGTAAATTGTTATGTATTTTTAGCATAACCCTTTCTTATTTTCGGAGTTATGCACAGTTCATTCCCTCATTTCCATGCATATGTATGTACATACACATGAATGCCATAGTATAGCTTTTACATTATGAATGATTCATAATAACATGTGAAAATATTCAAATGGATCTACGCCAATAACATCATCATACAATCGAATCATATCCTAACGACTCCAATTCTATACAAATATAGCAACAACATTATATTACATGTAGGGGCGGACCCAGCACCCGGCTAGCCCCCGCGGCCGCCCGTGCTGGGTTCGCTGGAAGCTTCAGATCCTCGCCGCCATCCACCGGGAAGAAGAAGAAGAAGAAGACACGCCGCTGATTTTTTTCCCTCATTTTTGTTTGTTTCAGTAATTCAGTTGTTTGGCCTAATTAATGAGCCCAACTCGTTTTTGAAAAGCAAGTTAATCAAATTCCAGTTGAATCAGAAGATTAAGGAATTGGAGAATCAAAAATTGGAAAGTGAGCAAACTGTAGTGAAGTACGAAGAGAAAATTAAGTCCATGAATGACGAGGTAGAGAAGTTGAAGTGTGAAAAATTGGAGACTGGTCAGACTTTAGAAGTGTATAAGAAGAGATTTGAAGATCTTAGTGCGAGGTTTAGGAAAGTAGAACAGATTCTTGCAAAGATTTTCAAAGTGGGCATAAATGATCTATCGAATCTGGCAAATAACATAGAGAAGGATGATGTTAATTTCTCTAATTCTTATGGCGAAAAGGAGAGTTCAAGTAATGGTGGTAAATGGAGTGAAGGGAATGCTGATTTTGGAAAAGCTGATTTGGAGCATTTTCGAAATGAAAGGAGTTTAAACAGTGGGGCTGATGTGGGTGACACATTGCTATGAATTAAAGAATTATGATT
>CAIGRQ010303949.1:0-18233 GCA_903798375.1 Fraxinus sp. D2006-0159
TTGAGTTGATGATTATATCATGACTGTTAGATGATATTTTTCAGTGTATGAGATGTCTCACTTTTTTATTATTATTATTATATGTTGTTATACTGTGAACTGGTAAATGATAAACTTGATGTTGATAAAAATGTGTAAATGAAAAGGTATAATTATTTTTGAACGTCTCCACTCATTGAGCTATTAGCTCATTTTTTTTTTCTCCATAATTCTTCTTACATGTACCATTGATTCTTGATAAATTGAGGAGCCTGATGATTTCAGAGTTGTAGTCACACGATGTAATGCATTTTGGTAGATCACAAAATATTTATTTTGGGCCCATCACACTATATTTTTATAAATATTTGATTCTTGCGCCTATTCTGTAGTAACTCATAGTCAGCCTTGGTGGTAGATCGGCATCTAGTCAGCATCTACCATCGGCGCACGTCACGTTTCGGGTCTATAAGGGTGATCCGGGACGGGTCGTGGCAAAAAATCAACAAGTGTAATGTCCCTTTTTAACATCACAAAATAAATAGGGATTATAACCTTAATATATTGTCATTACCTAGCTTATACATATAGTCTTTAGCTCCACTTTAACAATTGACTCATGGGCATCTAGAGAAGGCTTTGAATGTCTTACTCATTTTTCTTCTTTTGGCTTTGTTCCACTCTTTATTGGATCTCTAAAACTCAACATTGCCCATTTCCATATAACAAGACTTGTCTATTTCATCCAATTCAAATTCTACAATGAAGATTTCTACTCCCTCATTAGGCTTAATCATAAAATCAATATTTTGGCAATCAAATAAGTCAGAGATTGTAAGTTGATTTTCTCCTCATTGATAGCCACATTTTTGTTTAGTCCCGCTGTGATTAACCTGTTATTCTCTTCAAGTTTTTCTTCAATAGTTGACTCATTTTCGGATTGAATGATCGGTTCGCCATCGAACTCTACGGGCAATGACAAGTCTTTCCTATTAACTCCGTCGAGTGGATTATACCCCCATTTTTTAAATCCATCATGATATTCATAATCTCCCACAAGCATGTCATCTACATCCATTTGGTATTCTCGTTCAAAAATGGAGGACCATCTCCCAAATATTTGATGTCCTCATTCCAGTCACCATGTACATAATCTCTTGCGAGCATGTAACTATCATCACAATTGTCTAGTGCTTGTTTTCTACATTTCAAATATTGCCTAAACCAAAGAAGTTTCGACATTAAAGCATCAGTGCACGAATACAAGCATTGACATGTACAATGCATCGCTTGACAAATTTTACATCTTGGATATCCGAGCATATTTCCATAGTGAATGTAGAGATTAGACATTATAAACNGTAACTATCATTGAAGTTGTCCAGTGCTTGTTTTCTAGATTTCAAATCTTGCCTAAACCAAAGAAGTTTCGACATTAAAGCATCAGTGCACGAATACAAGCATTGACATGTACAATGCATCGCTTGACAAATTTTACATCTTGGATATCTGAGCATATTTCCATAGTGAATGTAGAGATTAGACATTATAAACACTTTATTACTTTACCAAGATTAGAGTAATGCAACTATAGCTGAAAAGTACAAAGAGAAAATACGAATACAAGATAGATTAAAAAGACAGGGGTTAGCCAAATATAAAAAAATAGTAACAAACAAGTAAATAAAAAATTGTTAAAACTAAATTAATTAAAGTGGTAATCAAAATAAATCGTTTCCCAACAACGGTGTCAAAAACTTGTTCGCTAAAACAATATACCGCAAGTGCATGAGTCGCGTTCAAGTAATAAAGTCGATCTTTTGGAGGATGTTTACTTTTGATTACACAATTTTAGTCAATTTAATCTTAACAATAAAAGACACACAATAAAATTTGATTTTGAAAAATAAGGAAAATTAACTAAAATCTATATAAAAAAAATACTCCAAAATTTTGGAAGAAAATGTGGTTTGGATTCATGGTTTCGCTTAACCGTCACCTAATTAATTTCTCCACAAATCAATTAATAAATTACTCATTTACTATGTTAGACCTGATTTTCCAAATTTAGTTAATTACCACTCTCGAGCGAAACTAACCATAATTGATTGGTTAACCTACTATATTTCTATGTTGATTGAAATCAAACAACCGCATTAGTTCTTTGTAAAAATAGCTCAATGGGTCACCTAGGATTAGGGGTATATCTCTATCCCCTACATAAATATAGATTATTTACTATTTGATCTGAAATGTACAACATTCTATCGAACGATATACAAATCACTAAACTCAATCATTTAATGACCAAATAAATGAGAAGTATTCAACATAATAATAAATACACATGAAAATAAGCATTTCAACATTAAAAGATAAATATTAAAATTAATTAAAGTTAGGTTAAATTCAACCATAATTCCCAACACAAATAATTTAGCACATTTTATACATGTGATAACAAAGGAGAATATTCATACAATATATCACCAATAGAAGAAAATAATGAAAAAATAACAAGATTATAGATAAAATCCTTGTTTGGGTATAATTGTGAAGATAATGGCTAGCTCTTGATTTTTACAAAATTTCTCCAACTCTTTAGATGTATTCTCCTTGTACTCTTGATTTTGCCCCCAAAATTACAAGTAAAATAGAAAGAAAAAGAAAGAAGAAATAAAATGAAAATGAAAAGAAAACAGAAAAGAAAAAAAGGGCAGCAGAAGACCTTGCTCCCCGATTTCACACTTTAAGACCAAACAATTCAAAATTTGCAATCGAAGACCCTGGAAATACACAAAATAATTAAAACAGCCCTTAAGTTTTTAAAAGTGGTGCCTCTCTGCCCAAAACCAATAATTTGGTTTTATTTTGCATCTAAGTCCCTTAAATAATTGTTAGGTCCCTCATCTTTGATCTTATACAATTTGGTCCTCAAATTTTGACTTTAATCTCATTTATGCCCATCAATAAACTGTATCCAAGGTCCTTAAACTTTCTGAACTTGTTCATTTTGGTCCCCAAGTCTACAAATTTGATCATTTTCTCCTCATTTTTGCCTTGTTCTATTTCCTTATGTAATTTTTACCTACAAAAGTAATAATTACATAATTGTGAATTGAAATTCTCTTATTTTATCAATAATATGCATATTTAAGTATTAAATAAGTGTATAAAAATACACTTATCATTTAGTATCTCAAATTACCGTTGAGGCTCATGTGAATTGCCTAAGTAACATAATTCAAAATTGTTGGTAGATGCTTGTTTGGTATCTCAAAGTTCGAATCCATTTTCTTCATCATCTTTCTCGGTCAAATCAGACTTCACATCTCTGGTTTTGTCGGAAACCAATTCGACTCCTTGGGTCTAAAGGTTGATGGTAACATGGTGGGGATGAAGAAGTGAGTGGTATTCTGATGGGGTTGGGGTGGGGGTGGGAAAGAAAAAAAGTGAGGGTGGGAAAGATGGGATATGAGTATGGGCTTGGTGGAAGAAGAATGACCATTTTTTTTTTCAATTTTCAATTTTTTTCTTACTCTTTTCATTATGCCAAATAACATAATACAGAGAAATCATTTTGCTCTTTTTTAAGTTTGTGACTTCCTATTTTGTGTGAATGAGATTTAGCCCTTGTCTAATACAACTATTCATCCCAAAAATTGATTTTTATTATGGTAATATAGATCTATTTTTTTAAGAGCTCGTTTGGTGCACATTAAAATGAGAGAATGCATTTTTTTGAAGTGATGTGATGGGGAATATGTGGTTGAAAAAAAAGGAAAAATTATTGATTTGATGGAAAATATTATTTTATTGAATAATGTGTGGTTAAAAATGAGTAGAAGAATGAGAATAAAAAAATAATGTGGCTCAAACGGAGGCTAAATCAATGTTGCAGGATTTCTATGAAAAAAAGAAAGCAACCTTCAAAACAATTTATTGCTTGTTAAGTTAATGTCCATTTTGCCCTTTAAAGGAAGTCTAAAGTGGTTGGTTTGATGCATTTATTTGAAAGGGACATTTTGGTCCTTTNAAAAAAAGAAAGCAACCTTCAAAACAATTTATTGCTTGTTAAGTTAATGTCCATTTTGCCCTTTAAAGGAAGTCTAAAGTGGTTGGTTTGATGCATTTATTTGAAAGGGACATTTTGGTCCTTTGAACATGTTTGTAGAGGGTAAAGTTGGGAACTTGGATGAAAGGTTGTCACCTTACTTAGCCTACTCAAACATTTTTTTATGCAAACCTTAATTTTTAATTTCAAATGACAGACATCAATCTAGCAAAATATGATAAAAACCTCTAAAAGAGCTGTACCAAACAGGGGCTCAAGTTGTTCCACAATATGAAAAAAGACAAAACTCTTTTAATCATTTATTCACACACGGCCTTGCTTGGTCAACAAGCAGATCAAAATGTTTCCCATCAATAAAGTAAGGGCTTTCCGAGCTTTCTCAAGCTCTAGTTCAAAAGGATAAGTTTTATTGTGCCAGGTAAAGGGGTGAGTATTAGAAAAAACAGAAATGAAACTTCTATCAGTGGTAAATAAGTCAATCAATAACAATATCCACTGCCAATTGAGTATTAATGGCCACCTTGCCATATAATAAACTGTGAAATATAGCTCATATTTGGTGGGAATTAAAATTAGATTTTAATAAAAGTTAATGAAATGTGTGGTTGAAAAATTGTGGATCCATGAAATTTGTGGTTAAAATTAATTATTTTCTTTGATTTCGATTAAAATTAAAATTTTAATCCCTACCAAAAAGGGACATAATATGAAACTGCTAATCATATTCCTCTATGTACAATAATATTAACTGAAAGCTTAATGAAACTAGGATATTTGTTGTTGATTTGGATGTATTATAGTTTAATTATGTGTTAATTTTGTTTGTTATGTAAAAGTCGAGGCAACTTGGTTGAATTCGACAAAAGGAGCTGAAAAAGGGGCGAAAATAGACTTAATACAAAGTTTTAGTATCAAATTGCAAACTTTTGATAGTTGATTCGGACTTAGTAACGATGATGGGAGAATGTTTGGACTCAAATGGATGAAAATGAAAGTCGAAGGAAAAATGCATGAAAAATGACTAAATATGCCACTGAAAAGTCTACAAACCATTCACAATTGGTCTCATAGTTGCAACATTCATGCGTATGGAACAATGCGCCATTCAATTGGACAAATCTCGAGAGCAAAAGGCAGACACAGTGCACACACGCAGGTATAATTTCGGAGACTTGTGGCGTTGTTTTTTATTTTACTTCAAATTCTTCATGGATTGAAATTAGGATATGGTTTTGACATGATTTTTTACTTATAATTACAAAACGTGGGCCACACATTGGGAGAGCTCTCTCTAGCCTCTCAATACGCATTCATATCATAAAAAGCATCAAGAACAAGATACTAATTCACATATTTTAAGAGGGGAGATCAAAACCTAGCAAGAATTGAAAGCTAATCACATCAAGAAATTGAAGATTTCAACATTGGAATTGAAATATCAAGATATTTTGCATTATTTCATGATTTGAATGATGATTTTTCATCTTGTAATTTATATAAAATCATGCTACGATAGATTCGTTTTTGCATGGGATGAAATGAACTCTATTGTTTATTTATTTTAGTTCAAAACTAGTAGTTTAGTTCATTATTGCATTTTTTGATTAATTTTGCATTCACATTGATAAAAATAAACATTTTTTACACAGTTGTTAGAATAATTTAGCATAAATCACAAAATAATCTCTTTTTTTTAATATTTCGAATTCAATACAAGATTTGTACACTTGAATTGAGGTTTATTCCACGTGGGACAATAACTATTCTCATCATATTTATTACTTGTTAATAATCTCGTGCGCTTGTGAGTTTCGCTTGGTCAAGATTTTAACGCTCTATCATGGGATAAAGTTTTTAATTTGAGTTTATTAGTTTATATACGATTTGAATTTTCTTTTAATTTGTTTTAGGCTATTAATTACACGCATAATCTCTCAAACTTATTTTTTATAGTTTATGCAAGATTTAAATCTCAAGATCAAAATAACCTTCAAATAACGAAGAAGCGAACAGAGAGATGCAAGAGAGATGACAGAAAATCAGAATCAAAACCATATTTAGTTACCACCAGATCCACTAGCACTGCCAATTCTGTCAATAGCAGTTGCCAACGGTTGTTGTTTATCCATCATTTGGGTAGGCCAACTTCCACATTTGGTCAACTGGATGTAATCAACTTATTTCAGAATTATCAAGACCTCAAGTTCTCTGGAAGACCACTGAAAATCAGCATGAACACATACATATTCTCTCAGACTTTAAAGGAAGGTACATGAGAATGGCTACGCTCACTAGATTCATGGAATGACATGGTACAAAAACTCATTGTGAAGTTCTTACCGCCTTCTCGAGTTCATCATATCAGAAATAAACTTCATATTTTCTAACAGAAAGACCTCGAGAGTAATTCAGAAGCATGTGATAAGTTTAAGGACTATTTTTCGTAAGTGTTCGAATCTAGACATTCTTAAAAAAAAGAAGGCCCGGGTCTATATCTTCTATTCATGCTTCCATCCTGAGAGGGTTGTAGAAAATCAGTCTACATGGCCAATTGAAATGGAAAGTCCAAGAAAAATAGCGAGTATTCACAACATAGATACAGTTATAGCATTGGCCGCCCAGATGAAAGTAAGAACAAGTAATTTGGACAACCTAACTCAGAATGTGAACATGGTGCACCAACCAGCACCAGTTTGTGGGACTACAGGACAAATCATACAAATACAAGCTATTACTTTAGCCTCCACACAGAATTGTCTGAGTCAGAAGAACAACCCTTACTCTAACACATATAATCTAGGTTGGAGGAATCATCCGAACATCTTATGTGAAAATATTTGGAGTTAGGAAAATTAGATTTAGGGCTACCCACAAGGATTTCAGCAACAACAAAAAAAATAAGTCATCTTCGGAGGATATAATGATTTAGTACATCATAAAGAGTGAGATTGCATTCTAAAATCAGCTGGATTCTATCAAAAATTTGGAGAATCAAGTAGGGCAACTAGCAGCAACATTGTCCAATATAACACATGGTGCCTTGAGAAGCGATATAGAAAAAACCAACGTAAACAAGTATTAGCAATAGAAGTTGTAGAGCATGAAATTGTTGGGGCTCCATCAATTAAGTCTACAATCTCCATTCGAGCATATCCTATTCCATTTCCTCAAAGGCTTCGAAGGTAGTTAAAAGAGGAATAGGTTTAGGCCATTACTACAAAAAGTAGAGTTCAGTTGCTAGAAATCATCGGGAATAAGAAAGGGACCAAGGAGAATCAAGTACCTGCCATGGGCGATTAACAAGTAAATTAGTTTGAATAATCAACAAAGGTTAATCAAAAGGTATAGTCAGACAATCCAGAGGTTAAGGCAACCGTTCATGTCAATAAACACACATCTCTGGTTCCTTCCATCAAAGGTTTTAGAACAATAAGCTAAAAAAATATTTTAAGAAGTACTTAGATGCCTTTAGAACTTCACATCTACATTCCTTTTGTTGAAGCCATTCTCCTAATTCTGAAGTATACAAAGTTTTTAAAAAGAGATGTTAACTAATAAGAGAAAGTTGCCAGTAGAGTGCAGCGCAATCCTACACCACAAGCTCCCTACTAAATTGAAAGATTCGGGGAGTTTCACTTTACCGTACTCTATAGGAAATTCACATAGTATAAATGCCTTAATTGATCTAGATCAAGTATTAATATGCTACCCTTGTCTGTCTATAAGAAATTGGGATTAGGGAATCCTCAAACAATTTCAATAATTCTACAATTAGCTGACGGGTTATTTAAATATCCTTATGGAGTGGTAGAAGATATACTCATCAAAGTTGGAGATTTCATCTTTTCAACTGATTTTATCATCCTTAATATAGATACCCAACGTATGTTATTAAAATTTGGGAAGATCATTCTTAACAACTGCGCAAGCATTAATAGATTTTGAAAATGTTGCAATAATCCCGAGGGTGGAAGAAAAAGAACAAAGTTTCACTATGAATACTCTAATTAGGCAACCACTTTACATTAGGCATGCAAAAGGATTGCCCATGAAGAAAATGAGGACTAGAAAAGTCATAGATACAAAAAGTGAGTTGGTGGATTGGTCAGACAAATGAGGAACAATAATGGAAATCTCATAATTTGGAAGGCCAGAGATGAATTAAAGAATAACTGCTGTGCAACAAATGCAATGTTGAAAATTCTCTTTTCAAGTCACCATTAATAGTACAAATATCAAAGTCAAGCTAATGACTATAAACAAGTGCTTATTAGGAGGCAATCCAATTTTATTCTCTTTTATTTATTTTGATTTTTTAGAAAATCGATCAGTAAATTTATTTGTGGTATTATATGGTATCATTATCCCGTGATTCTCTTTAGGTTGCATTTGAGCTTACTATAAATCGTTTCATATTATAATTGTTTTTTTATTTATTTTGAATGAACATGACAATTGAACACAATGGACAACAGAAAAGACATAGAAAGTGATTAATCACTTTCACGTCAGTTCATCTACCATTTTCAGATTTATATTCATGTGAGACTTGATATTTTTGTGCACAAGATTTATATTTTGCATCAAATATGATTAGTTTGATTCAAATTTGGAATGTGTTGAAAAACATAGTGGACCTTAGATACTAAATTAAAAAAATACTAGAATTTAAGTTCTTAAACTAATTCTATGATAATTTTGGAGTGATTGAGCTATTGTAGGAAAACATTGAGATAAATGTGGATTCTATGTGTGCTAAGTTTTTATGTGGATTGTCTAAGGCTAATAAGTTGGAAATTAGGTGAAAATTTTTAAGTTAGGGATCAGTTTTTGAGAATAATTGTTTTAAAAGGAACATTGCACTAATCACTACATGAAAAAGGAAAAAATTGTCATGTTGTAAAGTTACACTAAAATATTCCAACGAAGACACTTATTGAGAATCCCAGGAAGAAAATTCAAAGAAGGATCAAGCTAGTGTATGAAACAGAATACGCACAAGAAAAAAGTGCATGAAATAGAAGACTGCATCTTTTGATAGAGCATCAAATACTTGTTCGAAAGAATTAGACATTTAATAAGGAATTATTAGTTTAGTTGATTCTTGGAGATTGAAGTAGTAAAAAAAAAGGACAATTCTCATTTGTTGATGTGTTAAGCTGCAATTAGTAAAATCTAATCAAATTGGAAATTGTAAGATTAGTATATGAATTCAACCTTAGATCACATCTTGAAAAATGAGTTAAAAGAATAAATCTGGGGTGCACATCTCATGATAAAAGAAACGATAAATTCGACCATTAAAGGTCGGGATTTGAATCAATTTATGAAATTATGATACTTCATATACACATTAGTTTTATATTAGATAAGTAAAAATAAATTTTAACATTGTGATTTTAAATAATCCATAGTTTTAATACAGAAGTTCCAATCCTAAGACCCACAACAGATTATCTAACTATGTTTTTTTAAAAGATTTTGTTTAAATTGAGGTTATATTTTTGTTTAGAGGACAAATAAATGTTCAAATTTGGGAGTGTTTGATAAGTGTATTTTATACTGGGCTATGAAAATAGGGTATTTCTTGTTGACTTGGATGAATTATAATTTAATTATGTGTTAATTTTATTTATTAGGTAAAACTTGAGGTAAGTTGGTTGAATTAGACAAAAGGAGGGAAAAGGGCAGAAATAGACTTAATCCAGGGTTCGGAGACCAAATTGTAAGCTTTTAATAGTTGATTCGGACTTAATATCTATTGTGGGAGAATGCTTGGACTCAATTGGAAAAAGATGGAAGTCGAAGGGAAATTTTTTTTCATGAAAAAGGACTTCAATATGCCATCGAGAAGTTTAGAGACCATAATTTGAAATTGGTCCCATAGTTGCAATAGCCGCGCACAGGGGACATTGCGTGCCTGTCGGTTGGACAAATTGTTCGCCATTGGATGAATTTCTGGGACTTGTGGCACAATTTCCTATTTTACTTCAAATTCTTCATGGATTGAAATTGTGACGCGATTTTGACTTGATTTTTTACTCATATAAATACAAAGTGTGGGCTACACAATGGGAGAGCTCTCTTTATCCTATCAACACACATCCATATCATAAGATTCATCAAGAGCAATATGCTAATTCATATATCTATTTAGAGAGAGATAATTAAAACCTAGCAAGAACTGAAGGCTGATTACATAATCGTTTTTTGAAGATTTCAAACTTAGAATTGAATATCAAGATCTTTTGCATTCTTTCATGATCTGAGTAATGATTTTCCATTCTTCTTCTTGTGATTTATATAAAATCATGCTAAGATAGGTCCATTTTTGCATTGGGTAAGATGAACTCTATTATTTATTTATTTAAATTAAAGACTAGTATTTTGGTTAATTCTTTCGTTTATTAATTTTGTATTCTCATTGTATTATTTAATTGCGTACGTAGCTAACAATTAGATAAATAATTGTTTGTTGTAATGCTAAACAGTTCAAAATAAGTTTAGAATGTGGCATGAACAACACACAAACAATAGGTGTTAAGAATAACAATATCGTGTGTGCAATCATCTAGATAATTGTGTACTTTAATGCATTTTAATAATTTGAGTTTGAATTAGGAATATGATCAGGTCGTGATTAGAACATATTATATATCATATATTTATTAATTGTCAAGAATGAATGAATAAAAATACATTTTTTCTATATCTTGTTTTCAATTACACATTTTTCCTCTCGAGGGCCCTTGAATAAAGGCTGCATTGAGTAGAGGTTTTCTTTTCTCTTGAAGGCTGCCAGAGTAGAGGTTTCCACCTGCTCCGGTGCAGGATTTTATATATTTAATTGTATTTTTCTCATGCACTCTTTCGATGGAATCGAATATTGCAAATCTGTGTAATAAACTGTCCGTTACAAAATAGGAAGAAGAAGTCCTGGCACTCGAAGAAGAAGAAGTGTTGATCCCCCATAAGAGTGAGAAATGCCTATTATTCAAACTTTTGTCTAGCAGGCATTTCAACAAAGAAGTGCTTAAGAGTACCATAAAACGTGTATGGCGTCCAAATAAGGCCTTGAGCATTCGAGACATTTCCTCTAACTTATTCCTAGCAGAATTTGAAGACAATCGGGATAAGGAACATGTCAAACGTGAGGGTCCATGAGCTTTCGACAAGCAGTTGGTACTAACCAAAGAAATTGATGGCCTTGCGCAAATTGATAATATTTTCTTCTCTGAGGCAAATTTTTGGGTGAGGATTCACGATCTTCCTATCATGGTTCGTAATTGGAAGATGGGAGATGCTTTCAGTAGGCAATTGGGAAAAGTCATTGAAGTTGATATCGATAAAAATGAGATTGCAGGAGGTGAATTCCTTCTTGTTTGGATATGCCTTGATATTTCTAAACCTCTCCTACGTGGTAAGAGGATTTGTGTGAGATCCTACAAACCTTTTTGGGTTCGTTTTACGTATGAGGGCCTTCCAGATTTCTGCTATCTGTGTGGCATACTTGGACATAGTCAGAAGGAATGCTCTTTATGGCAATCTTCCATGGAGGCATATACAACTTCTGATTACTCCTTTGGACCTTGGCTATGCGCTGAAAATATTGGAGATTATGGAGGTCCTGTTCATACTCAACAAATGAAGTTTGTAACTCCTGAGGGCTTCAATGATCTGAACGGCGGTAAGCAAGACGGTGGGAAAACTCCAGTTCTGACAACCAACAGTAGTACATCGAAAATTCAGGAGATATTACAGGAAAGAGATATTGATGGAATTAATGGGGAGTTGATTAAGTCGACATCTCCGAAACAGCTGCCATTGCAGAATCAATCAAGAACTACAATTTCTATGGACGAGAATTTTTACAGTAATAATTTTATGGAAACTAATTTGGACAGCAATGACATTCCTGATATTCAGCCAATGAATACTCCTGTGTCTCTATAACGGCCACTACAGACTCAATTAGGAAACGTAGAATCTATGGAAGTTATTTTGGAAAGCAATGAATTTATGGAAAACACGATTGACAGGAATACAGTTCCAGATATTAAGCAAAAGTATATTTCTGTCTCTCAACAAACTGATCCTGATTTAGTTACATCTTATGGGACAGTAATTACAGTAAAGGGCGCCAACCAAACTAAACGGTGGAAAGGTGTCAAGAAAAATCAGGCTCACAACTCCAGCATATCCACTTCCTTAGCACGCTAAAAAAGATCTCTGGAAATTTCCACAGCAAGTAGGGAAGCTGTTCGAAGTTCAAAACATCTGAAGGATATAGGTGAGTCCCATGAACATGCTTCCTACTCAAATGCTCGGAATTCAGTGATGGCTGAAATTCTGCCCCATCGATCCTCATGAAAATACTAAGCTGGAATGCACGCGGGCTTGGGAACCCTCGTGGCATTCATACTCTTCCTGATCTTATCAGAAAGGAAGATCTCGATATTTTGTTCTTGCGAGAGACAAAACTTAAAGCTACGAAAATGGAATTGTGTCGAGTTAAATTAAAATCCTATGGCTGCTTTAATATTGAGGCAATTGGACGTAGTGGTGGAATTGCACTTCTTTGGAAATCTGACATTACTTTATCTGTTCTGAGTTTCTCCAAAAATCACATTGATGCAAGAATTGATTCGCCCCAATGTAGCTGGTTTCTTACTGGAATCTATGGCAATCCAGAGATAGGTAAACGCATGGAGGTATGGAATTTATTAAGACAACTAAAGAGACACTCTATAGATGCATGGCTTGTCTTCGGTAACTTCAATGAAATTTTATCAACTGACGAAAAATGGAGAGGTCGCGATAGACCTAGTCAGTAGCTTGATAACTTCCAGTAGATGTTCTCCGACTTTGAGCTCAGAGATCTTGGGTTTAGAGGTCCTAAATATACGTGGTATAATGAAGACATGACTGCAACAAAATCTTTGAAAGGCTTGATCGATTTATCGCGAATGGTGCCTGTGCCGTCTCTTTGCACAGGCCATCATCACTCATGGCTCAACCATATATTCAGATCACATTCCAATCTGGATCCAACTTGAGGATGTCGCTCAATCACTAAAAGGACCCAAGCCATTCTGTTTTGAGTCAATGTGGCTTGGTGAAACTGAATGTACCAACATTGTGCTAAACCAGTGGGCCGAAACCTGCCCTCAAAATCTGGAAACCATCCAGGGAACACTCAACTACTGCAGCAAACAACTTCAATCTTGGAATCAAGTCTCTTTTGGCAAGGTACACGTGAAACTCAAAGAGGCTAGATCAAAACTAGTTCAAATCCAAGAACAGAATCCTACAACTTTAAATACAAATGACCTTCATAAAGCCACTGAAGTGTTGCAAACATGGATGGATAGAGAAGAAATAATGTGGAAACAAAGATCTAGGGCAACATGGCTTGAAGAAGGAGATCAAAACACACGTTACTTCCATGCTAAGGCCACCCAAAGAAGGAGAAAAAATTTAATAACCAAATTGTTAAATGATCAAGGGTAATGGCATGAAGGAGAAGCGTGTGATTGTTTAATCGTCAACTATTTTTCAGACTTGTTTGCATCTAATGGCTCTAGGAATCAAGCTAATTTTCTATCCAACATAGAAAGCAAAGTCACCAGTGATATGAATGACGAACTGACAAAACCTTTCATTGCGGCTGAAATCTCCCAAGTATTGCAGGAAATGCACCCGAAAAAAGCGCCAGGACCTGATGGTATGCCTCCACTTTTTTTCCAGAAGTTCTGGCCTCATATTGGCCCTTCTATTACTAATGCTGTTATGCATGCTTTAAATACTGGGAAATTTCCTCGAGATATTAATCATACTTTTATTACTCTTATTCCTAAGATAAATAATCCCCAGAAAGTTAAGGACTACAGACCCATCAGCCTCTATAATGTCCTTTACAAATTGGTATCCAAGGTCGTGGCTAACAGGATAAAATAGGTGCTACCTATGGTGGTGTCGGAAACTCAGTCAACCTTCATCAAAGATAGACTTATTTCAGATAATGTGCAGGTCGCTTATGAAGTGCTCCATTTTTTAAGAAGGAAGAAGAAGGGGAAGAAAGGTTATATGTCTCTTAAGCTAGACATGAGCAAAGCCTACGATAGGGTGGAATGGTCCTTTCTTGAGGCTGTTATGCAGAAATTGGGATTCCATGAAAATATCATTAATCTTGTGATGAAATGTGTCACTACCGCATCCTTTTCGAATAATCATTAATGGCTCACCAACTGGTTGCATTGTCCTTTCTAGAGGCTTAAGGCAAGGAGACCCTATCTCTCCTTACTTAAATCTCTTATGTACTGAAGGATTGATTAGTTTGTTGAAGGAAGCTGAAATAAGAAGTTATGTGATTGGTATTCGGGTATGTCGAGGAGCACCAAGATTGAACCATCTTCTCTTTGCCGATGATAGTCTGATTTTTTGTGAAGCCAATACTTCAACTACTTCTTGACTACAGGCTATTCTAAGTATTTATGAAGATGCATCGGGGTCAACAACTAAACAGGGATAAAACTGCAATGGTGTTTAGTGCTAATGTAAAACAAGATGATCAGCGCGCAATTATGAATCTATGGAACGTACCACAAGTGCAAAAATATGAAAGGTATCTTGGATTGCCACCTATGGTAGGTAGATCCAAAACCCGAGCTTTCTCTGAAATAAAACATAAAGTCTGGCTTAAATTGCAAGGTTGGAATAGTAACATATTCTCTTAAGGAGAAAGAGAAGTTCTTCTCAAATCAGTGGCTTTGGCGATACCTTCCTATGTTATGAGTTGTTTCAAACTCCCCTCCACATTATGCTCTTAACTTGAAAAAATGATGGCTCGATGGCTTGATTTTGGTGGGGCCAAAGGAATGAGGAAAGGAAAATTTACTGGTTATCTTGGCAAAAAATGTGTAAGCCGAAATCCATGGGGGGCATGGGATTTAAGGAGCTAGAGATTTTCAATATGGCAATGCTCAGTAAACAAGCCCAGAGGCTATTGCAACATAGAGAGAGTTTGGTCTACAAAATTTACTCAGCCCGCTATTTTTCAGATGGCAATGTTTTGAAAGCATCTTTAGGGGGTAATCCCTCATACGCTTGGCGTAGAATTTGGGAGGCTAAAAATCTATTCATACAGGGAGGAAGATGGATTGTTGGAAGTGGAGACGCCATAAATATTCTCATAGATAAATGGATTCCAGAGGTGCTAGATTTGGATCTTGAATTAGGGGTTGATTTACAACGAGTTAATAGACAGCAACTTGATTGTCCAGTATCTTCATTGATTGATCCCAACTATGGAACTTGGCAAAGCTTAGAACCTTATTCAATCCAAAAATCATTGAGTCTATCCTAAAATTACAACCATGTTGCTCGAGTGTACATGATATATGGTCGTAGGAACAAGAAAAATCTGGAATCTACTCAGTAAGCAGTGCTTACAGATTCTTCAAAAAATGCGTAACTCCTGATCCTGGTATGCTGAGAAAAAGAAATTTTGGGATATGATGTGGTGACTGAAAATCCCTCAAAAAATAAAGGTCTTTGCTTGGAGAGCCTGTCAAGAAAGTCTGCCTTCAAAACAAAATCTGATCTACCGTAAAATTTCTGTTGATGCCCAATGCTGTTTTTGTGGTTACCAAGTGAAAGACCTATGCCATGTCTTGCTTCACTGTCCATCTATCCATCAAAGCCTAATCAGTAGATTCCCAGTGTTACAAAATAAGAGTTATCCAGGAGGTTTCTTGCAAGCAGCTAATGATATCTTGACAACAATATCAAAGGATGCTCTCATGGATTTTTTGCTTATTACCTGGGGCTTTTGGTATCGGCGAAACAAAATGGTCTATGAACAGATTGCTCTCCCACCACAACAAGTAATTGCCACTGCCTTAGCCAATAAAATTTCTACTGCACCGGTCCTTCCACTATCCAATCCAGCAGCACCACCTCAAAACGCCTTCAAACTCAATGTAGATGGTCCTTTGTTCTTCGATTTTAACAAGGCTGGAATCGATGTTATTCTACGGGATCGTGATGGAGAGACTGTTATGGCTGCTAGTGGTTCTAAAAAATGTATCCTAGAACCTGAACATGTGGAAGCGACAGGCCTATAACTATGTCTCAACCTGGGCATTTCTAACTTACTGGTGGAGATTGACTGCTTGTTTCTTGCAAATGAAATCAATAAACCAGGTCTAACTTCAGCATCAATCAGTCCCCTGGTCGCTGAAATAAAGGATTTAATGCTACGGTTTCCCTCATTGTAGCCTCTCCCACTGCAATAGAATAACTAATCAAGCAGCTCACTACTTGGCGTGGCATGCATGGTCCCTTGAAGATATAGTACTCTGGTGGCATAGTGTCCCTCTTTTCATTGAGTAATTTTCATTGACAAACACTATTGTAACATTTCTTAAGGCTTGTTGGCTCTCATGAATAAAATCATTTTCCCATCAAAAAAAGAATGCATGAATAAAAATAGATTACATAATAAAGAATTGAAGTAGATAGTAATAGACGAATTCAAAATATTAATACCATATCCATAAATTGATAAAAATAAACTCTTTTTATATATTTCTTAGAGTAATTTAACATAAATCACAAAATAATCTGTTTTGTTATAATTAAAATCACTCAAACAAACAAATGGAAATAAGTTTGCACTACACGAGTATTTGATTATTTTTTTTCCCCTTCAAAATCTTCGTAACTTTTTCATATTTTTAACTACTCTTAAAAAAAAAAATCATTTTTCACTTCAATTATAAAAAGCTTTTCCACTTGTTTTACATATTTTGATTTCAACATGGTCATCATTCACAATTAGTTTAGTTTGTACATAAAGATAACTAATCATTGTTACTTTAGATATAAGACACATTCTTTCTAACAAACCAAACTATTATAAGATGGTTTTTTTTCAAAATGATTATAATGAAATTGAACTTCAATGGAAGCAACATATATTAAATTTCCTTAAAATACCTTAATAACAATATCTCAAAAAATAAAATATAAATCTACAAAATTAAAACATAAATCTGCCACGTAATAATAAATAGAAAAAGTTAAGACAATACTCTCCAACAATTCCCGTAGTGTGATAATAGTGAATGTTTGAATCCCCAACCTATTTAAAATTCTTGAATTTGGGTTTTCATGAGATAGAAACGAACAACGTGAATGTTAAAATCGTATGCTTTTTTCACTTGAATTGCATAGAAATGTTAAGTGATTTGATGGTTTTGGTTTTTAGCTGAAGTCACGTGAGATTTTATCATTCTCATCAACGATTTTATTGACTTAAATATATTATTAACCTCCAACACACATCGTTAAGAGTCCGTTTAACGTAACTTTTGAGAAGTTAGAATGAATTTTTGAGAATAAAATGTTGTTTTTAAACTCGTTTGACTAATTTTATAAAAACAATTCTTCTAATTAGAAAGACATTTGGAGAAATATGGTTTAACGTGACTTTCTTTAAAATTACTTTCAAAATAAAGAACTCTTTTTTGAAATTAATTTTCAAACAAAAATTAAGGTATCTTCTTTATAAAATATTTTATAGAAAGCAAAAATAAAAGTTGCTTAAAACGGACCCTAAAATCCAAAAGTTAGACCCTATTTCTAAAAACAAAATAAATATTTCGTTCCTCAACAAAAGCAAGAAGAAAAACACATAACGTCTGAATCTTACTCCCCACCAAACATTCACGGTCCTCCATAGAATATAACGGTCATCCCTTTTCAAAAAAAAAAAAAAAAACTATTTAAACCACATTATGCCCAGCCAATTCCCCCCAAACTCTTCATTCTCTAAATCCATTCATTCTTCACAAAAGATAAAATGGGTAAGATTTCAATGTTGAAGCTTATAAAGAAACGTTTTTCAAGAATAATATCCCCATTTTCACTGCACCATCACAATGGGTTTACTCTTGGGAGTCTATCGTACAAAGAGCTTCCTGGCCAGCTACTCCAGATTTCTATTCTCAAATTGGATGGCTCTTCTTTTAGTAAATTAATCTGACCCATAACTTTTTTTTTTAAGAATTTTTTGTCTCTATAAGTGATTATTTTGGTGTTTTTGCTTATTTAATCAGATGGTGATTTTATTGTATTTCACAGGTGTTCATATATCAAAGAATGCTACTGTGGGTAG
>CAIGRQ010303958.1:0-10238 GCA_903798375.1 Fraxinus sp. D2006-0159
AATGTTGCAAAATGCTGGAAAAACAAAGGTGTACCAGCAGCTTTCATTGTGTTAAATGCCTGATCGTTTTCACAAAAAAAAAAAGGGATCATTTGATCCATTGTCGACCTTGCAAAGGATCTTGCAAGTTTTGTTCAAAACTGATTGAGAACCAGACAAAGGGAGGATAAAAAATGCAGAAGAAGAAGCTGAAAATGGCTGTGAAAAACCGGTATTTAAATGTTGAAATATGGTGAGCAAAACTTGAAGTCCATATCCGGTATCAAAATTATTTTTCTCAAAATTCAAAAATGACTTTTTTTAGGGAGATATTACCACCTCCTTCTTCTTGTACTTGTTACTGTATCTTCTTTAAGAATAAGTTAAGAAATAAACAAATTCCTAACATTATCACAAATCAGGATGACAGAGAAGATCATCAACGATAACATTCGCTTGTGAATATTATACAGCTTTAACCAGATCCGATACTGAGCAACAGGTTGAAGGGCACTGTAGGCGTTGGGATTGTTCCACTCCAACGATTGCCACCATTCTTTCTCTTCTTCACGTAACTCACTCTCTTTTAGAGATGAAGGAGGAGATGGCTGTCCATTCAGAAGCGGCAGATACAAGAACCACTTAATTTTCCCTTACCACAATTTTTCTTGATGGAATCGCAAATCATCGTCACCATGCAGATGCTCTTTAGTTCTGGAAGATATCTAATCGATAAATATTTTAATCTTGGCAGAATGATATTAGCATTGCTATGACACCCAACATTTTACAACACAATTTTCTGGTTTGAGCAAAAACCTGATGTTCTTGTAAAAGTTTAGCACACTGATATTATGATGCTTTGAGATTTTGCTCAACTTTATCTCAGTGTTTTACCAAGGTAAGAAGATGCATTCCTAGTTTATATAACTAAGAGCGCCTCGAATGCATTATGTGGATTTCTACCTAAGTGGCACGAAAGTTGAGACTTCCCATCTAGTTGTCATTAATGTCTATTAAATAGACAGTCAAGTTCAAAATTGGTCTCTAATGTATTCTATAGATTGCTATCTAAGTGTTTTTTATAGTCTTAAAATGAAAACAAAATCACGTCTAATACGGATATGAAATATATATATGGAAAGAAAATATTAATTTTACCCCATAACACTATCTAACAGAGCTTCTAAAATTTGAACCCAACTAGGAAATTTTTTTGAACAGCATTAGTCAGTATATAAACGAAATGAATCATGTAGACTTTACATATTTAATAACGTAATATAATATAGTACTTATAGCTATTGAAAAGTTTCAAGTGTTGTCAGTGAGGTAGCTGTTAGTGAAATGCTTCCCTCTCTATGCAAGTTCTTTCTTTTTGCAGTGGTAACTAGTAATATTTGTTTAAAGAGGGAATGCTAGGGAACCAAATTTTGTGCATTGAAGCGACTTATTCTAGGCAAGTGTGGCTTGCAACTAATTGATAGGCTATGCGATAAATGAAACGTCAAGTGTCTTCACCATTGAACTTGGAGGTGATGCTATACATCATTTGAGTTCTAAACCTTTTTTCTTTCTTTCATGTAATGTGGATAGAATGAAAAATGAACAGAAAACATCAAACTTAGTATTCACACAAAATATATTATAGTTTGTTCATTCATTTTTACGCAGTAGATCAAATTATCAATACATAAATGCAAACTTTACGCGTTGGCTTATTTTGAGCTGTATCACACCAATATCAACAATCTTTAGGGGTTGAATCCACCAAGAAAAGGAAGGAAAAACTATTGACAAACAAACCAAAGAACTTAAAAGGGGAAAGAAAAGAAAATCAATGTCGATTTGGATGCATATTTTCAGTTCAATAAACTAGAAGGGATGAACTGACAAAAGCTCCAATGAAGCCAATAACATGAGTTGAGCAAATTGCAGAAGCATCATTTGGGGGAGGAGGTGGAGATTCCTGAGAAGGAGCCAAAGCAGGGTTTTCCTCCATGGGTGGTGGAGAAGGGAACTCTTCACCGGCAGGTGTTGGAGAAGGGGGCACCTCTGCTGAGGGAGGAGGAGGGGACGTTGTTTGGTGAGAATTTGAATAATGGTTGCTTCTATCTGCCATCACAACCACTAACAGTTTTTCATTTTTCTGGCAGTTATCTGCTACTCCACTTATGAAGTAATAGGGCCCTGATTGATTAAACTTGAAAATGGTGTGACCATCAGAAAATTTTTCGAGGGCTGCATCCGTGTTGCAATTTGTGTAATCATCCTTTGTTACGTGTAGCACAGAGTCTTTGTCAGCCGGATAAACAAACACTGCAAAACAGCCAAAACTTGATGAAGTCACTCTATCTTTTTTAGTGTCGTCTACAAGTAACACGCACCTAGTTCAGTAAAATAATTCAAGAAAATGAATGAAGAGTGCTTCTTACATAGGGTGTCCCCAATCTGAAACCTGTTCGTCTCTGCCCACTTATTGAAGCTGGTTGCATTAGGATCACTAGGAACTGCCCAACTGCCTTTTGGACCTCCTACCTTGAATTCGTAAGCATTACCTTTCTGAATCAGTAACAGAACACCAAATAGCCCCAACACATAAAAGACATTTCTACTTAATTCTAGAAGAGTTTCAGCCATTGAAAATATATGAACACCAGGACTCAAAAACGAGCCTTCTGCCAAAAATCTAAATGTCAGATTTGAATGGGTGAACACAAGTTACACAATAGTTTAAGATCAGGGTATTTATAGATGAAGTTGCATCTTTCTATACAAATTGTGTCAGTTAAGCTTTTGCCTCCTTTTGTTATTCTCTTCTTGGATTCCTTGTCTTCAAGTACAAAGCATATGGCCACTTTTTCAACAGGATCTGTGCTGTTTTTGAACTCTTTCAAGGCCTTTCTAGTATGTTATTCTTGGAGTTTATGCTTTGCTTCATCATTATCAAGAATTTTCATTGCTTTTACTTTGGGCAATGGCATCTTAGAATATCAGGAGAAGATTGGAAGTGTTATTCAACACCGGTATTAATTCCCGGATCTTACTTTGGTCTCTTGAATCCCCCATACGATTTGAAATCTTCTCTTGACATGCACAGATGGTAGAGATAGAGTGAGTATTAAGCCATATATTAACAAAAAAGATTAAAGTGTAAATGCCATTTCAGAATAATCCACTTTCTTAGATTTTTAGATGAAGTGTTCATCTATACTGAAGTAGATTGAAGTTAGAAATGTATATCTTGTTCCTACATATGTATAGAAATTTTACAGCGTTAAGACTTTTGAAAATGTACAAATTAGGATAATCATAGTAGAGACCTTTAAAAGTACAGATATAAATAGAGAACTCTTTAAAGATGGATAGTAAGGTTTTGAGTAATGTAAATTTTTGCTCTTGATTGAATGCAGAAGACTCAATGCCGGGGAATGGTGTAGAGAAAGACCTTTCATTGTTGAGGCTGTGTGCACCAAGAAAATGCTCTAGAGCTGATAAAGGCAAAAGAGCGTTTGGGAGCAACGAGTAGAGTTTGATGAACGGTTTAATGCAAAACCCCTAGAAATCAAATCTATACATTCATCAAAAATCTTGATCTACTCCAAAACCAAATACCTGATTTGATCCTAAATAAGCACCTATTTTCTAAGTTCTAGTAAATAGTAATGAAGAATGTTCAGGTCCAACTAAAGTTCTTGAATCCAGATAGAATTCTGCAGAAAATTGACAAAAGTGTTGTGTGATAAAAGAACCTAAACTTTTGACTCTTGAAGATGAGAGCAAATAAACTCTCATTAAAACATCCAAAGTTAATTTGTAATAATAGCTAAAATTAATATAATTATTCATAGAAATAATCACAAATTCAATCCCTTCATCTGCTTGTCGGATAAGAACCAGTCTTCGATAATCTTTTGTTGCATTCCCTGCTTTTTTGTTATCCTATCAAGCACATCAATTCCGGTCTATTTTCTAGGACGGAGAAAGGAATTCTGATAACAAAATATCTTTGTACTGTATAAAACCTTAAAAGGATTAATTTTCATTTCTCATATCTCATATCCTGGAAGATTAAGAAAATTCTGAAATTATGTTCTCAGTTTAAGTGACCCGATAGCAGCAGAAAAGTAGCAGCAGAAAGAAAAATTGCTGGCAGCACACCACTGGGGGATCGGGTGGCACCATTTATTATGGGAAGTTTATTTGGAAGAGCACACTCTTCACCATTGAAGAACACTTTTGAAGGGAATCCATCACCTTGTACCACTTTTATATGGGGGGTGTCTTTTTTCAAGAATGAAATAACAGATTGCTGCTTTCCAGGAACTCTGGGATCTCTATCCGGGTGTGTCCCATTTACCTCTCCTACCAGGTAATTCAAACCTGGTAAGCCTTCCATGAAGACAGTGTTATTAGGCAGAGTCAGTTTGGTTCCGTTGAAAGAGTAAACTTTCTCGTATCCCGGAAATGCCTTCTTAAACTGGAATGCAGTGAACCAATCAACAAAAGGAATTTCATCCCAGTTAAAGAGAGTAATTCTTGCAGTCCATCCAGTTTTGTAATCAGTGTCAAGATGCCAGTTGATGCTCACCCCACAATTGTCAGGGCACGGCATTTTTGCCGGCAGTTTGTGGTGTTTCAGTTTAGCCCAAGCTATCGCTTTCTGCGTCCTATTAGCAAAAGGCACAAGAAGAGCATCTGGAGGCAAAGGCAGTGGCGCTGCATTTTGATTGCACCGTGCATCATCATCACAGCCGCATGCGCAGGTGTTGCAGGGTACAACAGAATCAGCATAATAAGCCGAGAAAGAAACGCAGCATTTTGCATGCTTAGGCTTGGGGTGTGTTATGTTGCAAGAAACTTGCCAACTTGCAACTGCAGAAGTCGTTGCATCGAGTCCACTAGGATCTGGAAACTCTGTTGGATCAACCCTAAAAGGAGGGCTACATTTGTAAGTTGGATTCAGTACACCTTCAATTTTCCAATTCTGGGGTGGATAAAGTGCAGTCCTGTTCATATCAGGTGGAAGCTTGAAAACTTCTAACTGAAAAATAGCTCTTGCCTTGGTTCCATTCATAG
The DNA here is from genome assembly GCA_903798375.1 of Fraxinus sp. D2006-0159. NCBI lineage: Eukaryota > Viridiplantae > Streptophyta > Magnoliopsida > Lamiales > Oleaceae > Fraxinus > Fraxinus sp. D2006-0159. Next base: position 5,059 of record CAIGRQ010303958.1, read on the forward strand.
TATTTGGCAAAAGGGTGCCATTCTTACAGCAATAGGGCAATTTCCCAACCTTGTCATCATTTTCTCTATCAGGAGGTAGGTCAGAGATAATCGGCTTTTTCTGGCAATTCATTACAGTCGAGAAGTCGAAATCCTGGTAGTATTGTCCCTGTGCACCATAAATGCAATCTGAAGGGTCTTTTCTGTGAGTGTAGGCTCCCTTCATGCTGTTAATGAATTCATTTCTCATCCACTCCCAAGTTAAGTTCCATTGATCAAGGCGACCGAGTGGATGATTGTTGTCAATGGTGACCTGTGCCATGTATATGCTTTCGTCTGCCTGAAGAATGTCGTATGTGAAGGACAGATCACCGTATTGCCGAGGCATGAATTTCGTTTTGATTTTCTTAGCCTTAAATTTTGGGTCCCTTTTACAGCAGACATGCATGTAACTTCCTGCAAAATAATGTAAAATATCAGNAATGGTGACCTGTGCCATGTATTTGTTTTCGTATGCCTGAAGAATGTCGTATGTGAAGGAGAGATCACCGTATTGGCGAGGCATGAACTTGGTTTTGATCTTCTTAGCCTTGAATTTTGGATCCCTTTTACAGCAGACATGCATGTAGCTTCCTGCAAAATAGTGGAAATAACACTAATTTTTCTTCAATTGTGTTGTAACATCTTAGACTTTTAAATCAACGATTATTCAATAACCAACCCATACTTTCAAGTCGAACTAGATATACCTCTAATACAAAATTGTCTTTGAAGAAATACTATGAATGCATCGCATGAAATATGAAACATAGATAATAGAAGATACCTCGACGCATGGCTCCAGGACATTTGTATCCATCATTGACAAGCTTTATTGTCTTAGGCATCGGAGTCGCTGAAGGCTTCACCCCGAAAAGTGTTCCTTTAATATTGACCTGCACCATCATCTGAGTATAATCCCCGGCAGTGTCAATGGCAGTTTCCAGATCCGACTGTGGAAATCCCGCGAAGAGGGTCCCATTCTTTCCAACCTTAATAGGAAATCCATCTCCATCTCCGTTCACAACCACCGCCCCATCAGCCGAAACCAACAACTCATCATGTTGAAAACCAATGAAAATCTTCCACGATTTCAGCTCATAAGCCCCGGCATTCAACACCGTCGCCATTGCTTTAAACGACCACGCCTGTGCGGACGTGTTCTTCACCAATGGATAAATTTTCTCTCGCCCCATAAAATTGTATGTGACAAAAATGCCATCACATTTTCCTTGTTCAGGTGGCGGAGCCGCCGGGGTATCGGGGGAGTCATAATCTTGAGCCTTAGTTATCTCAATGCTACAAGAAAACACAACAAGAGCAATGCAAGAAAGCACTCTCCAGGGTATTCCTATACATGTGCTTCTTATCAACATTTTAGAATTAAAACTAAATAAATGTGAAGAACAAAGAGGAAAAGGAAGAAGAAGAAGAAAAGATTATTTGAGAAACTTCAGGATATTCACCAGCCAACGCCCCGTGAGATCACACGGTGCAGGAGGTGACATACTCGAAAAAAAAACTTTGTTTGAGACAGTTAAAATGGGGTTATAAGAGTCGCAGAAATTTGTAAGACTTGTTCAGCCACATTCTCTTCCTCTAGTTTAACCTATTGTTGCGGAAAACACATAGATTCAGTAATTAGGAAAACCAAGTATGTTGCTTTTGAACTTTCAAAAGTCCCGTCAAACAGCCCGGAAATTTGACGATTAGTTTCATAAAATAACTTATAATTCTTTTCAATTTGATCGCACCGCTATAAAATGGGCATTTCGGAACAACGTTATTCGTGTCGAGAATTCTCTTGTTTCAGTTATAAACTCGGTACAGGCCGTTAACCGCCAATAGTGGTAGAGAAAGCAAAGAAGGCTCCAAATAAAAAAAAATGTCTACATATTTTTGGAGTTCAAATAATTCAAAGAGATGCTTCATAATTCAAAAGCAAAGAAGGTTCCGAATAAAAAAGATATCTACATATTTTTCGAGTTCAAATAATTCAAAGATATGCTTCATAATTCAAGTTCGATAGCATCCTATTGCACGTGTGGGTGGATAGTGCTATTGGTGTCGATGCAGAAGTAATAAAAATGATGACTATTAGAATGTTATCTTCTTCTTTAATTTCATTTCGCCACACGATTTTCCGGACAGTTCGTCAAACGAGACTATTGACGACAAAATAATGAAGAATTGGAAATAAAATGTTAGAAAAATAAAGAGTGGGGATTAAAATATAAAAGAAAGTAAAGACTGTGGACGGAAACTGAAATTTTCCTTCATAAAATGGCTCAACTGAAAATCCCCACTTTTACTGATAATCAGGGGAAAACAAAAATAATAATTATAAAGCTCACGGTATAAAACGTATTATATAATAATTTGGGAGATGCTTTATGTACCTAACATCCCCACCAATAGGGGGAGGTCATGTGTCAATTATGTCAAAAATTTGATAAGTTGTTACATACAAAAAGATGGATCATAAAGAAAGTGGGAGGTTTTTATTTTTTTTTCAGTTTCACTAAAGAAATTCTGGGTCAATTATATCTCACTGCATATGTACGTAAATCATTATACAAATTATTATTCACATGTAGCACAATCGAAAAAAATAACGATTGTAATACATGTACATAATGATTCACATACACATGATGTGATGAGATATCGTTGAAACAGAATTTCTTCAACAACAAAAAAAACACTTAATCTACCTTTTTTTTACACGTAAACTATTAAGTTCATTCAAAAAAGGGATAATTTTAGCACCGGTACCAAACTTTTCCTTTAGTAGCACACTTTATCGAAACATTTTATTTGTGTCAGTCACGGTATCAAACTTTTCATTTGTGTCACCCACGACACCAAATCTTTTAAAATGTCGCAGTTGAAGTCCAAATAGATGATTTCTGTTAGTTTGACCGTTGTTGACTAAATAATTGATTTTGACAATAATTTTGACTAATTTTAAGAAGATAAAATGATAATTTTACATTTTTTAATCATAAAATATTTTAATCAAATAATTAAAATTAAAAATCACCCCCACCCCACCTAAGACCATCACTTTTTCGACCCGAAAATCAGCACAACCACGCCGACAATTACAACAAGCTCTGGCACTCCAAGCCCAAAAGGCAATTACACGAAAGCCTCCTTTTCTCACTCGTACTGGCTCTTTGGATCGATTCACAACCATGTGAAGACCACAATAGTAAATCTCGTAGTAGGTGTAAGATTGAGTTTTGAATTAATAACGAGAGATGAAATGGTCGCCATTTGTGCAGAAAGCTACCTTTAATTTGTAAAATTGATTTCAAAAAGTGGAATTTGTTCGCTTGGTTGGTGGTGAGTAGATATTTAGTTATTGATTAAGATGAAGAAGATGGTAGCGGAGGTGGTGGAGGAAATGGTAGTGGCAACTTTTTGAGCCTGAAAATCAGCATAACCGTGCTGACAATTACAATAAGCTCTAGCATTACAAACCCAAAAAGGTAATTACACGAAAACCCCATTTTTTAACTCGTACTAGCTCTTCTGGACCAATTCACAACTAGGTGAAGACCAGCCATGGTCGCCATAGAACCCTGAGCTCGACGAAGAGAACACATTAATATATCTTGTATGAGGTATAAGATTGAGTTTTGTAGTAATAACGAGAGATAAGATGGTCGCTATTTGTGTAGGAAACTACCTTTAATTTGTAAAATTAGTTTCAGAAAGTGGAATTCGTTCGCTTGGTTGGTGGTGAGTAGATGTGCAGTTTTTAGTTTTAATTATTTGATTTTAGTTATTTTATTATTTTAAAAAATGTAGAATTACCATTTTAGCCTTTTTAAATTAATAAAAAATTATTGTCAAAGTCATTCATTTGGTCAACTAACGATCAAACTAACAGAAACATTCATTTGGACTTCTGGTGCAACATTTTGAAAAGTTTGGTACTATGAGTGACACAAATGAAATGTTTGATACCGCGGATGACACAAACGAAAGGTTTGAACAAAATTTATTACTAAATGAAAGATTTGGTATTGCTACTGCAATTATCCCTTCAAAAAATAATATAAATCCAACCAATCATTAGTATTAACCCTAGTGATGGCAATGGGGCGGGTTCGGGGCTGGGCGAGGGTGCCCCGCCCTCGCCCCGTTTCATGCCCCATTTAGTTTTGTTTTGCTTTGACTGTTATTATCTCCAGGCAATACCATGAGCGACATGTTGACCAAAATAGTTGTGGAGGCGGCTAGCAATTATTATTGCCTAGAGGAAAATATGAAAAATCTTAAAGAGGAAAATTGAGTTGCTCAATACTCAACAAGCTGATGTGGTTGCTATGTTAAGAGAAGCAGAACTCCATCCAAAGAAAAGGCGAAAAGGAGAAGTCCAGTATTGGTTGAGCAAAAAAGAAAAAAAGCAAGAGGAATTTGAATGCTTGGAACAAAAAGTGAATGAAAGCACATTTTATTCACGTGTACAATTGGCAAAATGTGTTGATAAAATGATTGAGGAAGTGGTAGAACTTGTTGATCGAGGTACATTTCCAGAGGGAATCATATTTGAGGTTAATGAGACAATAGATGAGCAATTTGTAACGGTAGAATGGAAGCATCAAGCATTTGAAAAAAATATTGGGACAATTTCGTCTTGGTTGATGAGCGATGAGGTTTCAACTATTGGCATTTATGGTATGGGAGGAGTTGGAAAAACAACTCTGGCGCAATGTATCTATAATAAGCTAAAGAATGAAACTGTGTTCCACGCTAATGTTTTTTGGTTTACTGTCTCACAGAATTTAAACATTCTCAAGTTGCAAAATGACATTGCTAAAGCATTAAATCTAGATTTTTCGGCTGAAGGTGATGAGCACAAGAGAGCAGCCAAATTGGGCAAGGCATTCAAGAGAATAAAGAGATCTGTATTCATGTTTGATGATGTGTGGACTCCATTTCCTTCACATAAGATTGGAATTTCTCCCTCTTGCTATATATGGATTTAAGATGATAGTAATTAGTCGATCACTAGAGGTGTGTCGCAAAATGTGTTAGAATTTGGGTGTGACCCGAATTCTTTTGTTGAAGTATTTAAAGTATTGAAGAATTCTAATTGAAGTGCACATCATGAAAAATTCGAGTTTGGAATGCTATTGGAATCCTATATC
>CAIGRQ010303994.1:3746-14524 GCA_903798375.1 Fraxinus sp. D2006-0159
TTTTTTTTTTTTTTTTTTTTTTTTTTTTTTTTTTTTTTGGGCATTGCTCTTATGCCCATGCTTGATAATTTAGCTCTACATAATTAAATAATTTGCTAAGTAATTTTTGTAAATTTTTTACAATCTTAAGTTTAATTGTATAAAAAAAAATTCAATTATCAAATTATAGCACAATAATTTAATGTTAAATGAACCAATAAGCTAAAAAGAAGTCTCCTAATTAAATTATATTTTTCCATTATGATTTTAAAAGATAAAATTTGGATTATTGAGAGTATTAACATTACTGGCTGGCACCAAGAGGTTCAGTTTGGATTATATTGAGAGTATTAAATCGATTCTAAACAACGACGGATCAAAATCAATCGGTTCTATTTTGGTCCATTCTGATTCCTTTATGAATTTGAACTATAAATTGATGTGTAAATTATTTTGTTTCACTTTCACGCTCTCTGTTCATTCAACAAAACTGTTGATTATCATGTATTTTCATATAAATTGATGTGTTCATATGATTTACATTCATATAAATTACGATTTAATTAAGAGATTATAATTAAATAATTTTATGACCGAATTGAAGTATTCATTAGGTAAAACCAATAATTGAATATGGTTCTTATTAGAGTACGATGATTTGAAATATGCTTGGCACGACCATAAAAACTCGTGGTGAGATATACATGATGAAACTAAAATTATGAGAAAAATTGAGAGTGTGTGGTGGGTTAGGGGATTTGGCATGGACCCGTTTCATTATCGGGCTTTCAAAACTCTCCTCTTTTGTACTCATCTTGATATAGTGGATTTCTTCTCATCCGTCTGTGATTTTCTCCCTTTTAGAATTCTACGTAAATCTGTGTGTTTGTGTTAGTATTTTTCTATTTTCTATTCTCACTTTTAACTAACAGTTCTCGAATTAAAATTCAATATCGGACTCATTTTCCATGAAAATGAACCAAATTGACTAGTCTAATCCAATTCTGAATCGAGTCAAGTACTTACAAATAAAAATGTCTTATCCTACATTCCTAATTATCATGCATCACCTACATGCTAGTTTCTATAAAAGTATACTCAAAAGAGGATGGTAACATTTTACACTTACAAACCATGCAGATTCTACTCTCTGTAGACGCGCGTGGAAGTAGTAGAATGACTAGGTTGAATCGGAGCAAATACTTCTCCATTTCTTTAACTTGCATTCTACGTTAGCTTTAAGCTTTGCCGCCGCCGGCGTGACCGGTCGTCAACTTCCTCCTATCACATATTTCATTGACAGTTGACACTCATCTGATATATATACAAACCTTATTACGTAGAAATGATTTCTCATATACTGAATATCACTAGCCGTATACATAGAGAAAGTGTAAGGAGTTTTTGAACACTTTAGTTTAGTGTCATCATAATCTGTGCATCGAAAAGTTCGTCGATGGGTTCATCAAGTAGCGCTGTTCCTCCGGGGTTCCGGTTTCACCCGACGGACGAAGAGCTTCTTCACTATTACTTGAAGAAAAAAGTTTCATTTCAGAAGTTTGAGATGGAGGTCATAAGAGAGGTTGATTTGAATAAGATTGAGCCCTGGGAACTGCAAGGTAAATTATTCTTTAATTTATCAATAACTCATGCACATAATTTCACCATAAAATCAGTCAAAGACTATTTGCTTTACTTTTTCATTTATGAAACACAAAGATTTAGTTCACCCCAACAGTTCATGTCAAGTATATTTCTAGAACTTGCTACTTGAGATTTGTGTATTTAGACGGTAGAGTTCGGTATGAATGAAAATGAAAAGGTCATGGTAATTAAAGAAGAGGAATAAGATAATAAAATTTTTATTGGGGCCTAGGGTCGTATGAAAACCTAACTATTATGTGGAATAGCTCAATCCTTTTATGTTGTATATTTACAACAACGTGTAACAATCTCCCGCGCGCATCTAACGTCATGTAGAACTTCTATTTGCATTTCTATAGTAATCTCCTATCCAAATACACATTACACAATTGTGCGGCATACGTGATCAACAAGACTCCCCTCAATCATCTTATATCAATCTAGAAGGATCAGGTTATGAGCTCGCCACTGAGTCTCCTCGTGGAAGCCACGCCACAGCCCACATGAAGACATTGAGTCAGATTTGACAATCAACAAAGACTCAATTGGTCAAAATGAAGAAGTCAAACAAGAAATTGATCTCATTGTTCCGAAACTATTATATAGCCAAAGCCCTATCTCTATCCGAAGCTTTCTTTAGCCGAAGCACCATCTTCGTCCGAAGCTCTCTTTTAAGCTGAAGCATTTGTTGTCTTTAAAGAGATCGACAGAAAATCTTTAGAAATGATTGATGTAATGCTTATATTAATGAATATTAGGATTGTTAGCTTAGGATGTAGGAAGGTTGTATCGTTGTCAATGAATTAAATGTATGACAGTCAGAGTGAAGTGAGACTTCGGCCAGGGAGATGAGGCCACGTGGTTATGATCCAACGGCTACACGCTGGTCAGATCTCTATAAATAATCAACTCTTGTAATTTATTAGAGGACGATGCAGCTCTCTATACTTGAAACCATATTCAAGCTTCTCTATCTCATTCCCTATTTATATTTATTTGCTTGAGTTAAGCTTACTTCTACTTTGGTTGAATTGTTTATGACCGTTTGTTTATATACAATCATCTTCGATATTGTCGGTGTTTGAACATTTTTGTCTCGAGTTGTAGAGCATCTTCCATGTCCATACACACCATCTTCTTTGTTCGGTTCTCCGATCAAAACGTGTTGGAATCTGCTTGCGTTAACGCGAGTGGACTGGCATCTATTATCCTCGTAACCATTACAAAAATGGGTCAATAGATTGGCTCTCTCTGAAGAAAAGACTATTTTTGAAGTACAATTAGCCCCTGAAGAAGGGAGAGCTACTGAAGAAGTGGTTAAACTTAATGAATTGGATCTTTGCATCATCGATTGCGAACCTCAAATAGCCCTGGTGAAAGAACATGAGAGCTTCATAGTGGATCCTCGAGATCCCTCCAAATCCTTGTAAGTTGAGAAACACCTGCCAATGGAGGCTAAGGGAAAGCTGAAGTGTTTATTGTGTAAAAATTTGAATATCTTTGCATGGAAACACGAGGACATGGTTAGACCCAAAGGCTAGTTGTCACCATTTGAAGATTGATTCTAAAGTCACCCTTCATTGGTAGAAAATGAAGGCCATCAACCCAGAAAGGTATGGGGCTTTGAAGGATGAGGTAAAGAAGTTGATTGACAATCGCTTCATTCGGGAATCAACTTATCCGAAGTGGGGGTCAAACCCTGTCCTTGTTAAAAAACGCAATAGTAAGTGGAGGGTATGTATATATTTTCCAATCTTAATCAAGTTTTCCTTAAGGACAGTTTCTAAGTACCACAAATAGATCATCTTATTGATTCTATTGCAGGGCACAAGCTATTGAGTCTCATGGATGCCTATTCAAGCTATAATCATATCCCAATGCATCCAGCAAATAAGGAGCATACGTCCTTCATAACGGACATAGATCTCTATTACTATAAGGTGATGTCTTTGGGCTGAAAAATATCCGGACCACTTATTAGAGATTTGTCAACAAGATGTTTGCATACCTCATTGGAAAGGCAATGGAGGTGTACATATATGATATGCTTGTAAAAAACTTGAAAGTAGAGGATCACATCAAGTATCTCGATGAATCCTTTCGAATATTGCGAAGGTATAGGATGAGACTTAACCCTTTCAAATGCACTTTTGGAGTTGTCTCAAGGAAACTTTTGGGTTACATGGTTAATCAAAGAAGCATAGAAGTCAAATCTCAAAAGCTCAAAGCTTTGATCTAAATGAGGTCACCTAAAAAACCTAAAGAGATAATATATCCTCACTGGACGTATAGCGGTCTTGAGCCACTTCATCTCAAAGGCAACATATAAGTGCTTCCCTTTTTTCAAAGTTCTAAAAAGAGGAAATAAATCCTAGTGGACGGAGGAGTGTGAAGTAGCTTTACAAGAGCTGAAAAAGTACTTGAGACAGACTCTTTTCCTCCCCAAGCCCAAAGCGAAGAGCCTCTAAAACTATACTTGACAGTAACATCTGACGCTATTGGCTCAGTGCTTATAAGGGAAGAAAATGGTCACCAACTACCTATTTCTTATGTGAGTAAAACATTTCTAGCGCAAAGACCCGCTATCTAGACGTGGAGAAGCTGACCTTCTCTCTAGTGAGTGCTTCCCGAAAGTTGAGGCCATACTTCCAAGCATATGCCATAAAAATGCTGACCAACTTCCAGCCCAGCAAGTCATGCAGAAGCCTGACGCTTCAAGAAGAATGATGAAATAGGCCGTAGAATTAAGCGAGTTTGATATTGTATTCAAGACATGGGCTGCTATTGAACGACAAGTTTTGACTGATTTTGTGATAGAGTTTGCCCTTATTCCAAAAATGGAAGAGGAGATAGAACTTACCGAACCTCCCAAATGGAGCTTATTTGTTGATGGCTCCTTCGAAGACATTGGATTTAGGCCAGGAGTGGTCTTGGTCAGCCCAAAGGGGTATAGGCTCAATTGTCCCGTAAGGTTCGATTTCAAATCTACCAATAATGCAGCTAAGTACAAGTCTATTCTAGTTGGCCTCAGATTGACTCGGGAGATGCAAATAAAAATGACAGTTATCAACAGTGACTCACAACTAGTAGTGAGCCGGGTTAATGGCAATTTCTTAGCCAGGGATAAAAGCATGACCGCATGTCTGAAACAGGTCATGGAATTAGTTCCAGCTTTTGAAAATTTTGAGTTGGCACAAATCCCACACATAGAAAACTTTCATGTCGATTCTCTTTCAAAACTAGCAGCAGCAAAGATTTCGAACTACTCACTATTGTACCTATAGAGCACTTTCTTAAACCCTCTACCTTTAAAGGTGAAGAGGTGATGTGGGTCAAAGATATACCCCCCATGGATGCAGCCAATCATAGCGTTCTTCAAAGATCAAACATTACCTTTTGATAAAGAGGAGACGCAAAAGCTTAGGAGGCGAGTTTCTCATTTTGTTTTCCAGGATGATGTGTTGTACAAACGAGGTTTCTACCTATCCCTGCTCCAATGCATAGGCGATTAACAAGCTACCTACGTGCTCTAAGAAATTCATGAAGGGGTATGTGAGAATCTCAGAGGACGATGGTCACTGACACAAAAGGTGTTGAGGCAGGGATATCATTGGCCTACATTAAAAAAGGATGCACAACACTTTGTAAGACGATGTGACAAATGTCAGCTCTTCGCAAAAATTCAAAGACAGTCTTCCTAAAAGCTAAGTGTTGTCTCTATCCTTGGCCATTTTCCAAGTGGAGAATTAATCCTATAGGACCTCTACCTAAAGGAAGGGGCAATACTAGCTTCGCAATCATCTCTATTGATTATTTCACAAAATTGGTTGAAGCCGAACCTCTAGCCAAAATTGTAGAAGCCAATACTTCCAAGTTTTTTTGGAAGAATGTTATATGCATGTTCAAAATTGCTCAATCAATTGTCTTAGATAATAGGCGTTAGTTCGATAATAAGAAGGTCAAAGACTTATGTAAGGAATTAAGAATCAAGAAGCACTTTTCTACCCTCCATCATCCTCAGGCTAAAGGACACGTGGAAGATGTCAATAAAACTATCAAACATATGCTCAAGAGAAAGCTGAATGCCTCCAAAGGGGCTTGGGTGGACAAGTTACCTCATTTCATATAGGCCATCCAAACTACTAGTAGGACAGTTATAAGAGAAACTCATTTCTCTATGGATTATAGGGCAGAGGTCATGAGTCCAGTTAAAGTGTGTCTATCCTCTCCTCGTTGCATACAATTTAACGAAATATCTAATGACATTTTGAGGAGGTGTGAACTTGATTTCCTTGATGAAAGGAGGAATGATCCCCAAGTGAGATTGGCTACCTACCAACGAAAGATGACTAGGTACTACAATTCCAAGGTTAAGAAGAAGTAATTTCATTTGAATGACATTGTATTACGAAGGGTATTCCTATCCTCTAAAGAACCAAGAGTAGGCACATTTGGTCCCAACTAGGAGGGTCCCTACCATATCAGAGAAAAGGTTCGACCTGGAACCTATAAGATTGAAAGTTTGGATGGAAAGACACAACCTTATCCTTGGAACGTAGAACACCTAAGGAGGTACTATCAGTAAAGGTGAAAAGACAATTCATGTATGATTTGTTATTACTTGCCCGTCGAAGAGCTAGATCCTAAAAGAGACTACCTCGTTACTTGTCGAAGTGGTTATCACATTCCTTCAATGACAAAAGTCATTGAGGAAGCCTAAGCCCCATGAAAAGGGAACAATAAATAAAGAAGCATGCGAATTAACAACACTTGCACAAATTTTTAAATAGAGAAAGCCTTAAATAAAAGTTGAAGGACATCGATGAAGCAATAATGTATGCAAAATTCAGTAAAATACTCAGAAAATTAACACAAATATGACAAAGGAAAAATATATTTCATTCATTAAAAATCATTAAAATTGTGGTCCAAGGCCATTTACATGGAAAAATAAAAGATGAATTACAAATGCCAAAGCTCGATGTATGTGTACATTAAAATTGAAGGATTGAAAGTGTACCTCAATCCACTCCATGACCTCGACGTATGTGTACCTACGCCAGTACTTAGTAAAATGCTCAAATTCCTCGATCACATGGAAATCAACGATGTACCACTTCACAGCTTCATCCCCAGCAGATTAGGCTTCCTTATTCACGACTCCACCTCTTCAATCAAATCGAAGACTTTGGAGTCGAGCTCCTCCACCTGCTGCTTTAAGGCAACATTATCCTTATTAGACCTTTCCAAAGCCTCTGCATTTATTTTTTGGTGGGCTTCAGAGATTTCCCTCTTTCTTTAATCTTTCAATTTCTCCTAAGGCAGAAGCAAGTTTTATAGCCTCCTCAGCCTACTATATTTTGGCAATCTCAGCTTCAGACTTGGTCTTCTTAGCCTCTTCCTCTACCTGGGATGCCTTATTAAAAAACTCCTTATTCTTTTTCTGAATGTTTTTAAAAAGGATTTTAGCCTCTATGGCGACCCAAAATGCTTTCCTTGCCTGACTTACCATGGAAAACATATCTATCGAGTTACTGGTCTCAACAAAGTTCTGCCACCTATCCATCCATTACTTGTGGAAGGGGCGTAGTAGCTTGAATCTTTGGAGGAAGCATGACCAGAGCCTCTGGAGCCAGCACATCCATTATCTTTGACAACGAGAGCTTGATCATTGGAGTTGCATCCGAGGCAGTGATTGAGTCGCTCGAAGTCATCACCTTCTTTGAAGGCTCTTACCCTATAGGCTCTACAATAATTAGCCTATTCTGTCCCCCTGGCCATGAGGCCACCATTAGTTTTTTCCCAGTTGAGACTTCAGATCGCAACGGTGGGCTAATCATTGACCTCCTACTCCAGTAGAAGAGAATGAATGTTTTTTAGGACCTCGTCAACTTTAATTTTTCCCTTATATTTAACTGGGGTTATCCTTCTCCTTCGTGACTAGCAGCCTTATTGTTGATCTTCTCAATTTGTTCCCTTACCTTTCGACCAGTAGTAAAGGTGGCCACAAGAATTAAGGCCATATCAAAATACTTCATCTTTTTGAAATTTTTTGCAAAAGAGACAAAAGGTTAGCACAAATTACCTACCGACAGAAAAAAAGGGAACCATGTCAAGAGGTTAACTCTTCAAGCCATTAGGTAGAATTCTTCAAAAAAGCACCTCGAGTTAATCAAGCGATGGAACTTTTATGAGGATAGAGGACGAAGGTGGATGTCTTTTATAACACCCAACACTATTGGGTCAAAGCGACCCACCTACTCTGCAATAATGAGAATAAAGGTTAAAGTTAATTCAAATTTAAGAGGCAAACATTGAAGGAACAGACACTCACTAGCTCTTAAATAACTGGTTAGCACTGTCACATAGAAGACCTTATCATCCTCACATATCTACCATTGGTCCCTTACCTAGAACCAAGTCTCTCCATTCTTTCATGGAAGGAAGAAGGCCAATGATGAATTTGGAATGAGCCCCCCGTGGGCTCAAGAAGTACTAACCCTGGAGTCCCATTTGCCTGGAACCCTAGGTTGAAAGATGGAATGGAAGATGTGGAGAGGCATGTCCTCCCCAAGTGAGGTCTCCTTCCATAGATAATAAGTTCCCACTAATTTGGCTCATGTATTGGGGACGAGCTGTGTAGGTGACAACTCGTAGTGCTTAAGTACCACTTTAGTGAAAAGATGAAAGGTCAGACGAAGTCCCACTTCAAAAGAAACTCTTTGATGGCGACACAACCCTGCCTAGAAAAGCAGGCTCTCTTATTAGGAGAAGCGGCCAAGAGTTCGATATTATAGGGAATGCGATACTTCTCCCTTATCTCTATAAGGTTGGATGCAGTTTATGTTTAAAGGTATTTTGATTGCCCCTAACCCGCATCATAATTTACTCGACCCCCGCTTGTAGGCAAGACCTATGACTAGCCCTAATGGTAAGACAAGATTAGTAGTGCTGGTTATTGTAAGCCCCATCTTGGAGACTACGGTGCAAATATCTAAGTCCCCTATCAGAATGCGAAGAAACCATGAATTCAAAATCAAAGTTTAAAATACTTAAGAAGTTAAACAGAATCACTTAAGGAATGGTGGCCAGAGTTTGTGGAAGTGACCAGAAGGATTTTAGTAAAAGATAAAGAAAATGAGAGTTTTGGGAGCTAAATCGTGCATAAAAATAAAGTGATTTTCACCTAAGGTTATGGCCTTTTATAGGTGAAGGTCATTAATCCTAACCGTTGGACGTGGATCCGGACCATCCAACTGTTCATATAAATTAGATCTGAGCCATCCATCACGCCTGCCACTTTGTCTTCGATGGTTCAGATCAGAGCGCTTGAATCAAGTGGGCCATCGTGTCTGCTTTCTATAAAGCATACCTGTAGCAGTCATCATTGCTCATTAAATGCGACGATGATTGCGTGTATAGAAAATTGAACCGCTTCGCCCATCTTTTCTTGAAAACGTATAACACAACAAATCATTTGGACACAATAATTAAGGACACCTCATGTTCATAACGCTTCAACAAACACGCCTCTTCAAAATTATTGCAACACAACTTCAGCAAATAGACGATATACACTACTTCAACCCCAGCATGGACAGCTTCGAAAATGCTTCAGATATACAAACCACTTCAGAGAAACCTTAGCTGGTGCTCCCCAACTTTTTCTAAAGAATTAGAAAACTTCAAAGTACACAACTTAGGATAACACCCTCGATAAATACCTCGACCAATTCTTGATAATTCTACTTTCAAATTCTAACTATAAAATAAATATTTGTATTTAGAGGGGGCTACTATAGTTAAAAATAACCACCCCAACATTTTTTTTGTTTTTATGTATATAACAGAAGTCCATGCATTATACAAATAATTATACATAGATTTGGGGATTATTGTTACGCCTCGCCTACGTGAGGACATTGAGCCAGATATGACAATCAACAAAGACTGAATTGGTTAAAATGAAGAAGTCAAATAAGAAGTCGATCTCATTGTTTCGAAACTCATATATAATTGAAGCCCTATCTCTACCCAAAGCTTTCTTTGGCTGGCGTATCCTCTTCTTTCGAAGCTCTCTTTTAAGCTGAAGAACTTGCTGTCTTTTAAGGGATCTGCAGACAATCTCTAGGAATGATTGATGTAACGGTTATATGAATGAATGTCAAGATTTTCAACCAAGGATGTAGAACGGTTGACTCATTGTCAATAAATTAAATATATGACATTCAGACTGATGTGAGACTTCGGTCAAGAAGATGTTTTGATCCAACTTCTGCAACATCGGACGAACTTTATAAATAAACAACTATTGTAATTCATTATAGGATGATGCAACTCTCTATACTTGAAACCATACACAATCTTCTCTGTCTCATTCCCTATTTATGTTTATTTGCTTAAGTTTAGCTTATTTCTACTTTAGTTGAGTTGTTTACGAACGGAAAAAATAGCTTTTCACCAACGGAAAATTACCAACGGATCAGATCCGTTGGTAATTAGAAACGGAGTATCCGTTGGTAAAAGTAATTCACTTTTAATTACGATATTTAACAACGAAATATCCGTTAGTAACGGTGAAACTCTTTACCAACGGATATTCCGTACCTCATGTAACCGTTTAACGTTTGGATGTTTCACCTACGGATATTTCCATAGGTGACTTACTGATAATCACCAACGGATAGGATTATATCCGTTGGTAATTAGAAACGGATTATCCGTTGGTAAAAGTAATTCACTTTTAACTACGATATTTAGCAATGGAATTTTCGTTGGTAATGATGATATCTCTTTACCAACGGATATTCCGTACTTAATGTAGTCGTTTAATATTTNTTTAACTACGATATTTAGCAATGGAATTTTCGTTGGTAATGATGATATCTCTTTACCAACGGATATTCCGTACTTAATGTAGTCGTTTAATATTTGGATATTTTACCTACGGATATTTTCGTAGGTGACGTACAGATAATCACCAATGGACTACATCCGTTGGTAATCAAAAACGGATTATCCGTTGGTGAAAGTAATCCAGTTTTAAAAAAGAGCTAGTCCCACATCGGAAGATTACTAAAACATTGAAAAAGGAATCTTCTATAAAAATGAGCCAAAGGAATTTCACTTGTATAAAAAAGTTATTTTGATTTTTT
>CAIGRQ010304040.1:0-12154 GCA_903798375.1 Fraxinus sp. D2006-0159
TGTTATATCCATACTTGAATTAAGTTATCGAACTTGGATATTTAATTCTAGTACTATACTTTGCATTTATATCTTGTGTATTGAATTGTTTTGAGACTAAGTGTCGAAAAAGTTTCAAAAACCAATTCACCCCTCTTGGTTAGTTTTTCTTTGGTTATCAGATAACTCGTGCACCCGACCCCGAAATATTTGAGGCTCCAATGACATATATCTCCCAAACCTCCGAGGTCTTACTCAGGTCACCACCTTGCGGCCCCCCGAGTGCCAGGAGTAAGTTCAGCAATGAAGTCAGCCAATGCTTACGGCTTGATCGCGGGACGTGGTTTAAACTCTATGTCAAACTCTCCTAGCTCAATTGCCCATTTAAGTAGTCTTCCCGGGACATCCACCTTCTGAAGTATATGTCTCAGCGGCTAGTTAGTGAGGACAACAATTGGATGGGACTGAAAGTACCGGCGGAGTTTTCAGGCAGCCACAACCAAAGCAAGAGCAAGTTGTTCAGCCAATGTGTAACGAGTTTCTGTATCTAGGAATACTTTGCTTATGTAGTATATAGGTCGTTCGACCTTATCGACCTCTTTTACTAGAACTGTACTTACCGCACTCTCAGAGACAGCTAAATATAGTAACAATGTATCACCAAGCTGTAGTTTAACGAGGACCGACGGAGTTGCTAAAGCTTTCTTTAGCTCTTAAAAAGCTGTATTGCACTCTTCATTTCAATCAAAACTCTGGTTACCTACTAGGATTTTTGAAAAATGGGATACGCCTATCTGCTACCCGAGATACAAACATGTTCAGTGCCACAAATCAACCTGTTAATTTCTGTATATCCTTCTTACACCTTGGTGGTTCCATTGAAACCAAGGCATCTATCTTGTCGGGGTTGGCCTCTATTCCCCTATGGGTAATCATGAATCCCAAAATCTTGTCGGATGCTACTCCAAATGCACACTTAGCAGGATATAGCTTCATCTTATACCTTCGTAGTGTAACAAAGACCTCTTCTAGGTCAGTAACATGACAGTCCACCTACTTACTCTTGACAACCATGTCGTCAACGTAGGCCTCAATGTTCTTTCCTATCATGTTGGAAAAGAATTTATTGACAATTCTTTGATATGTAGCTCCTCCGTTCTTTAACCCGAATGGCATGACCCTGTAACAATAGATGGCTGAGTCAGCCATAAATAAGGTCTTCTCCTGATCTTCTTTCGACATTAGAATTTGATGGTACCCAGAAAAAGCATCCAAGAAGCTGTATAACTTGTATCCCAATGTACTATCCACAAGATTGTCAATTCGAGTTAGGGGGTAGCTATCTTTGGGGCGTGCTTTATTTAGATTTGTGAAGTCGATGTAGAACCGCGCCTTCTTGACCAGGACCACATTGGCAAGCCAATCGAGGTATTGGACCTTTCATATGAAGTTGGCCTTAATGAGTTTTGCAATTTCTTCTCGTATAGCCTCCATTCGTTCTGGCGCAAACTGTCTCCTTCTTTGCTTTACTGGTTTTGCACTTGGATTTATGTTGAGTTTGTGTACTACAATCGTGGGGTCTATTCCAGGCATGTCCTCCACACTCCAAGCAAATACGTCAACGTTGCGGGCCAAACAATTGATGAGTTCGTCCTTAGTTGTGTTGTCTAGTCCTTAACCAATAGTAACTTTCCTGTTGGGCTCGAGCTCAACCTCGTCCATTTTTTCAACTGGTGCGAGCCTCGCCCGGTGGTCGAGCTCGAGCTCCACCTCTGATAACTAGTGATGGCAACGGGGCAGGGCACCCTCGTCCCTTCCCGCCCCGCCAATCCCCAGCCTTGCCCTGTCCCGCGCCCCACCCCGCCTTAGGCGGGGCGGAACTTTGCCCCGTTTGTATTTTTTTTTTTAAAAAAAAAACCAAAATTTCCAATTAAATACAAATTCAAAATTTTATAATCCTAAGCAAACAATACTTAAAATAACTACATCAATATCCAAATCAAGCAATGAAAACAAACAATGTCCAAAATTAAAAAAAAGCAATGTTCAAATTTTTTTTTTATTTAACTTCGCGGGATAGGTGCGGGGCGCAATCCTCGCCCCGCCAACCCGTCGGGGCGGGTTTTTTTCTCCCTATTTGGGGTGGGACAGGGCGAGTTTTTTTGCCATCTCTATTGATAACTGCATGACGCTTGACTTGATCTCCCTAACGCTGGTGATATAGCACTGTCTAGCCACTACCTGGCTTCCTCGAGCCACTCCAACCCCTTTGTTTGTAGGGAATTTCACTGCAAGGTAGAATGTTGAGACAATTGCCTTGATACCATTCAATAGTGGTATGCCAAATATGGTGTTGTAAGTCATGAGTGTACGAACCACCTGAAATGTTGTGATCTGCGTTATCTGCTTTCCCTCTGACCCCAAGGTGAGAGGTAAGCTAATAACACCCTCTGGAACAACAATACCTCTCCCAAAGCCCTGAAGAGAAGTCTGACTGGTTTGAGCTGTTCTGTCGAAATACCCATCTTTTTGAAAGCCTCATGTGATAACACATTCGCCGCACTGTCGTTGTCTACCAAGATCCTCTTTACATCAAAGTTAGCCATGATTGCCGATATAACCAGCACATCATTATGTGGAAAAGATATGTCTTCCAAATCCTTTGCTCCGAATGTTATGTCCTCCATACCACTCATATCCATGTTCGAGACCAAGGGATATTATCTTACGTACTACTTACGTCCATTATTAGAGTCTCCTCCCGAGGCTGTTCCTAACAATGATGTTTATAGTACTTGCGGTTGGTTGTTGATCCCTTTTATCGTCAGAGGCCTCCCCTTGTTCTGACTGTTCAGGGAATGCTTGTCCCAACTTATATAAGCACCTAGAAAATCCCTCCTAATGAGGGACTCGATCCCCCGCTTTAGGGCAAAGTACTCTTCCATCATGTGGCTGTGATCTCTATGAAAGTCACAATATTTACTCTTGTCGCGGGCTTCAGGAGGAGATTGTAGCTTCGGAGGCCACTTCAACTCCTTGATGTCTTTGATCTCTATCAGAATGTTCGACCTCGTGTTGTTCAATCGGGTAAATATTGTCGGGGACCTTCTTGTCTTGATTGGCCCCGAGAAAGATCCGATCGTTGGGTGGACTCATGGGGCCTCTTCAAGTCGGGCTTGGCGGAGAATCTCTTCTTGGAAACATTGTTTATTCCATGTTAATGCACTTTTTGGCCCTAGTGAGCAGGCCGGTTATTGACTTAGGAGGAGTTTTTGATAGGGACATCTTGAATGCCTCACACTTCACTGCATATGTAAGAGCAGAGACCGCGGCTGTGATGTGTAGGCCTGGGATCAGAAGTCTTTCCTTGTTGAACCTTGTCATGAAATTGCTAAGGGTCTCATTGGGTCTTTGGCGAATCTGCATGAGTGATGCAGATATCTTCCTGATGCGCTTACTGCTGGCAAAGAAGGTAAAGAACTTGTCAGCCAAGTCTGAAAAAGAGGCTATGGAGTTGGGCTCTAATGTGGAAAACCAATCCCTTGTGGCATTAATGAGCGTCTAAGGAAAGGCTTTACACATCACGACATCGGGTGTAACCTGTAAGTTCATGATGTTTGTGTATATGTTGAGGTGGTTGATGGGGTTCGTCATCCCATCATACTTCTTTACTCGAGGGTATTTGAAATGACCCGGTAGGGAATAGGACAAGACTTTGGGGGTGAATGGTGTGTTAAGGGTAAATATTATTATTGCCTGGGACTTCTGAAGCATCCCAGCTATGATTCCTTCTTGAATAATCCTTGCCAGGTCTACTGGGTCCATTGCCACCTATCTCAGATCGATGGGTGCTTGGGGTATGCCTGATGTTCCGGCCTTACAGTGGCTAGGACCTGGAGCCCAAGCATCAGCCATATTACCACTTTGTGGGGATTGCATTGGAGGTGTGCTTATCTCATGTAACAGCTGAGTTAATGTGGTCACTTACTATTGAAGTTCTTCAAACACGGCTGGCGTAATTGCTGTGAGTGGATGTGGGGGTTCTCCCGACGTAACCTCCTATGGGGGAAGGTCAGTAGCGACGGGTTGGTTATGAGCAGATGAGCTTGTCGGAAGATGTCCTAAATGTGTGTTAACCATGGCTTTGGTAGCGTTTCCTACAGACAGCGTCGATGATGCTACCAAAATTCCTACCTGGGTAAATCTGTCCCGAAGTGTAGAGGCGTTATCCGATCTTCAATACCTGAAACAAAGGCGTCAGGTGTGTCATCGTCGCCCTTCCGATGCTTAAGTCAAACAAGTGCTCAAGAGAATTTTATTTTGAATGCTTATAAAAAACGTACCTGAATAGTAAAGTAGGATAGCATATTTATAGAGGCTGATGGTTGAGTCCTAGAAGGACTGTGCTTGCCATATTCGAGGTGTTTGTGTTGGGTTGGGGTTTCTTAATTTGTGATGAAGCAAGGTTCGTTTGAACTAGGAGATTGTGTTTAAATTGATCCAGTGTTGGGACAATTATATCCGTTGCAAGCATTGGGCTCGACCGGCATTAAAGCCCGACCTCATATGGACCGACCTTGTGATGGGCCTATTTAGGTTGGCCTAAGGTCGGGCCAACTGGGTCAGGGATTTGTACCATCAAAACCTATCCGAATACTTGGTCAAATTTGATGTAACTTATATCCAATTTTGATCCACTTCCACGGGTTCTACTTAAAATTGATCATGCAGCCTCCAAGTTGGCGAATGGACCACAAATTCGAACTCAGCAGACCCGAAATGTGCAAAGTGGGTTTGGTTCCTCTTTTCCAGACATCTCAGCTAGACCGTATGTTCTTCCATCTGGAACTACTACTGTTACTCATGCTCCACGATCTTAAGCTCTATCGCTTAATTGTTGACCCACTATTACTCAAGCTAAAAGGAGTCAGAAGAAATCATTTGAGCATGTCCTTCGAGCATTTGAAGATTCTAGAGATCATAGTTTGGTTTTTAAGGAACTATACATCCATCATGGCGGAGGCATACATGTTTACGCTTGTGGGTAAATTTATTCATCGCAAACCTTCTATGACCAAGATACGCAAAAAATTTATGTGCTTTGATTTTATTGGTGCTTATGAGATTGGCCTTATTGATGATGCACATATTATTATTCATATGGCGCACGCAGATGATTATTCACTATTATTCCTCAAACCTACTTGGTATATTGATGGTTTTCCCATGTGGGTTTTTAAGTGGACCCTCAGTTTTAGTCCTAAGCATGAGGTTCTTATCGCTACAGTTTAGGTTTCATTTCCTTTCTCCCTATCCATTTTCAGGCTAGGAGCGCATTATTTACTATAACTAAGGCTATTGGGCTCCCACTTTGTATTGACGAAACAACTTATGATCCTCGACGACCTAGTGAGTGGCGAGTATGTATTGAGGTTGATTTGGAATGTAAACTCTTTCATAGAGTATGGATTGAGAGGGTAGAGATGAAAGGATATTGGCAGCCTGTTGTATATGATAAGTTGCCAAACTTTTGCTTTCAATGTCGACACTTTGGACATTTGGATGATAGTTGTTCTAGTGGTTTGCATCCTGCCCCACCAACTATGGGTCCGGTAGTTGTTAACTTAACTTATAGGCCTAATCCAATTTTGTCTAAGGATAATGTTAAGGTGAAGGAGGTTTAATTGCGCCTCACTAGAGATGGACACCTATTAAGAGAATCAAAGGAGACAATACAACACATCAAATGAGATGTCTCATTCTACTCCTCAGACTGTTACCACTGTTGCTCATATTATCCTCATCGCTAAAGTTACTACATTACAAACATCTGTTGATTATACAAGTCCAAGTCTTTCTACTGCTCCACCTGTTATTAGCAATATTGCTCTACCTATAACTACCTCTCTACCATCAGACATTCTACAGTTGCTCCCATTAAGGTGGAATCTTAGAGCTCTCCTATTATTTCTTCAGCTCCTCATTTAGAAGTTCTGTATCTGGACCCCATCAGCAGTGTTCCTATGATGGTTAGTTGTATACATTTTGATCCTCTCTTAGTGGACATGTTAGAGAAGCCACAAGGTGATATGGATCCATATGTTCATGTTATCTATGCACCTTATCAGTAGAATATGGAGGCTTTTTTATCTACATATCAGTCAGATTTTGATTTTCTTCTTATATTTAAGGTTCATATCGTCGATCTTTTATTGATGACTTGGCAAGTATGACTGGTAAGACAGAGGAGGATGGTTTTGTCCTAGTTGGTTGGAAAAAAAATTCAAAAGCCATTGATACTTCATTTCCTAGGATGGTATCAAGGAGTCGATCATATGATAACTCTTCACACACATCTAGACAAGTACCATCAAATGGAATGCGAGAGGTGTAGCTAGTGTAGCTATTCGCCAACGCCTGAAGAGACTTATACAGTTTCATCAGGTTTATCTCTTAGTTATATTGGAGCCTTTTGTTCTTCATCAGAGATTTACATATATTCGACGACATCTACGCTTTGATACAAGATTCTAGAATGTGTCGAACAAGATCTGGTTTTTTGGAATAAGGGGACTACTGTTACTGTTATTGTTTATCATCCCTAGTTCCTTCACGTTAGAGTTGAGGATCTTAGACTAGCATGTTCTATCTATTTGACTCTTGTCTATGCTTTATACAACGTAGCTATCAGGAGGGACTTGTGGGAGGGTCTTCACCACATTTTCCTCATTATGGAAGAACATTGGTTAGTTGGGAGAGACTTTAACGTTATTACACATGATAGTAAGCGTACTGGTAATAATAATCGTGATCGAGGCACTACTGGTTTCTCTGATATGATGTTAGATTGTGGTTTGGAGAACGTTGATTTCCTTGGGAATCGGTATACTTGGACCAAAGGTCGAGTCAGAAAGAGACTTGATAGGGTACTCATTAATTCTACAGTTGTAGCATTCTGTCGACATCTTATAGTGAGGCATTTGAATCGGATTTCATCTGATCATTTACCTTTATTACTTCAGCAGGTTTACGAGATGATTTAGGGCCTAGACCTTTCAGATTCATTAACGTTTGGACCAAGCATCATGATTTTTCATCCTTTGTCGCTCAGAAGTGGTTGCTCCCTACTCATCTTACGGGAATGGCTACTCTTTAGGAGAAGTTCTTTAGGCTGAAGCATGGAGTGCATTGGTGGAATTGAGATGTGTTTGGAGATGTTTTCCATGCGAGATGCTGAGGATATAGTGGATGAGGCAGAGATAGTATATGATAGAGATCATACACTGGAGCATTGTGACCTGTTACATCATGTACAGATAGTTTTGAACCGGACCTTATCTATTGAGAAATGTTTTTGGAAGTAAAAGGCTGGCTCACATTGGGTATGTAAAGGAGATCACAATATTCATTATTTCCATGTGATGGTTCATGGACGTCAGATCAAATCACTTATAGGTCCATCAGGATACAGGCAGGGAAAATCTTGGCTATTCTTACAGATATTCAGACTTCAGTTATTGTACTCTATCAAGATCTTCAATCTACTCCTACACAGTCGTTGGACCCCATTCGGTCTGATATCATCCCCAGGCTTTTGACGGAGGATGATAACTTGGCACTAAACTGCATCCATTTGATTCAGGAAGTACGAGAGGCAATGTTAAGTATGGATGCTGATAGTGCTACCGGACTGGATAGATTCTCATCCCTATTCTTTTAGCATTGCTGGAACATTATTCAGGATGATGTATACAGCGCAGTCTTAGACTTCTTTGATGGCGACCATCTTCCAAGGGTTTTGTTGCTACTAATATAGTATTTCTCCCAAAGAGGGATGGTGTTTAAAGATGGACCGACTTCAGACCCATCAGTTTATGTACAATGTTCAATACACCTATTACTAAGCTTTTGAACACTAGATTGAGTACACTGTTACTGCACATTATCTCATCAACAGAGTGGTTTCATACTTGGTCGCCTAATGGGGGACAATGTTTTATTGGTTCATGAACTTCTCCATACTTTGGATGATAGATTGCGAGGGAGTAACGGTATGCTGAAGCTAGACATGGCTAAAACATATGATCATATGGATTGGGGCTTCATTTATTCTGTATTAGAGACATTTGGATTTGATCAGATCTGGATCGATAGGATCAGGCGGAGCATATCTGAGTGTCATTTTTCTGTACTCTTAAATGGCCGTCCGTGTGGTTTTTTCCTCCCCACGAGGGCTTAGACAAGGAAATCCTATCTCACCATCCTTGTTCATCATAGCTGCAAATTATTTCTTATTCCTGCTCACTCAGAGGTTTCAAGAATATCCAGTATGTGTTATCGAGATAGAGGTAGTGCTCTAGTCTCACACCTTTCATTCGTTAATGATATGGTCATATTCGCCAACGATAGAAATAGTCCATCAAGAGGATATTTGGTTGTTTGGAGTATTATGAGGGGGTTTCTGGTCATTTGGTGAATAGGGACAAGAGAGGACTCATACTACTAAGACGGGTATCTATTAGTCAGTAGATGATTGAAGATTTTAACTAGTTTTTGATACCAGCAACAGCCTTTCACTTATTTGGGAGTTCCTTATTTAAGGGAACCAAGAGGAGCTTCATTTATGATGACCTTATCTAGAAGGTCAAGGATAGGATATCAGGTTGGGCTTTGCGACTTTATCATATGGGGGCCGTATTACTTTACTAAGTTCTATGCTCTCTTCCATGTCATTACACCTTCTTCAAATCATGCAGCCCCCTAAGGCTATCTTGAAGAAATTTGAAAGTATCTTTGCGCGATTCCTATTGGATTCAAAAGAGCAGGCCCAACGTTTACATTGACTGAGCTGAAAGGAGATTTGCCTTCCTACTGATGAGGGTGGTCTAGGTTTTAGGAGATTACGGGATGTGGTGAACACCTTCTCTATAAAGATTTGGTGGTTGTTCCATTCTCGAAAATCTCTTTAGGCTTAGTTCTTATAGGGTAAGTATTTTATGGGGACACTTCCTTTATTCGTAGCAGTTCCTTACGCAGCTCTTCCATAGTTGGGCCTTGGACAAAGGCACGCATTGCATGGCACCTTGAAGCAGGTCATATTTTCTTTTGACATGATTGCTGGATGGTGAGACCACATTGGCATTCCTATTCCCACATAAACAGCACATATTTGTGATTGTGCATGATATCTATGATGATACAAGGTGGGATATTTGACGTTTACTACAGGTTCTCCCTCCTCTTATAGCAGAGCAAATAGGGGCTATACATTTATGTATAGATGCCCTGGATTGAATTTTTTAGCATAATACATCAGATGGTAGCTTCATTACCAAATCAGCATGGCAGATCGTACGTTCGGGATGCTAGTATTAGGATTCATACCGGTTACTATGGAGCTCCATTTTGCGTGTCACTATCTCATTTTTCTGTTGGAGACTATGGCAAAGCCTTATGCTAGTTAGCTTCTCACTACCAGTGTTGTTTCGAGACTGAGACTATCGATCATATTTTCACTGGCAATAGCATCTCCAATTAGGTATGGCAGCATTTTGAGGATATTTTTTAGATACCTATGAGTTCAGGAGAAGGAGTCAGACAGAGATTCTAGAGATGGGGGTATTCTCGACAATATGTTCGTTGTGGACATATTCGCATTATCATTCCTCTACTGATATTTTGGTATCTATGGACCGTGAGAAATGATACGAAGCATAGAGGGATTCACATGATAGCCAGACGTATCATTTGGAGGGTCTATTGTATGATCTATTTTCTTCATATGGGAAGACTGTTTCGAGCTGTGCATTGGCGAGGGGATTTGACACTTGCACCCATATTTGGTATTTTTATGGACCCTTCCCTTTCCCATCTCTTCCTATTTTGGTTTGGTGGCATACTCAATCAGTCGGATTTGTCAAGATCAATACTGATGGATGCTTAAAGGATGGTTATGCGAGTGGGGGAGATATCATCAGAGATCATGCATGACACTGTATCATGGCTTTCTCAACTTCGTATAGCTCATATATGATATTAGAGGTAGGGATCCGAGCTATTCTTGATGGAATTTTATTAGCTCGATGATTGAGTTATTCAGCGATTTGAGTTGAGTCAAATTCTACAGTGGCTACTCACCGTATCACTAGAGGAGGAGGACCATAGGCTATTCAAGGCATACTTCGACATATCATAGACATCATATCCTTTGACAGAGATACAATCTCCCGCATTTACAGAGAAGGAAACCAAGTGGCAGATGCTCTTGCTACTGAGGGTTGGGATCATCGACGATATCAGGTATATGGACCACATGACCTACCACGACATATTAGGGTACTAGTACAAATTGACAAAAATGGATTGCCCAGTATCAGAGTTTGAATTTTATTTTAACTTTCACTACTTATTATTTATATTTTCTTTTACATTAGTTCTTATTGTAAAGGAAGTAGTACTTCCTTATTTACTACTTTATTTTTCGTCATTTACTTTCACTGTAGGGGAAGTAATACTTCTTCTTTTACTGTTCTCCTTATTTTCATGTAACCACATTATTCGTTTGCCACAAGTGATGGCATATTAATAAAACCTCGAAGGTACTGCTCTCCTTAACTTAAAAAAATGGAAATTACCAGAAATGCAAATGATAATGCAGATACTTGTAGAGAGTACATGCGGAAAGACATTGCATCAAAAGAGGTAGCTTCTAGCTTTAAACTTGCCTTAGTGAAATATTATAGAATTTACTTGACTAATTAGTGAACTTGATATCTTGAATTATTCAGTCGTTGTTGTAAACCAAGAAAATAGTACTCATACAATATCTTCCTTAACAATTTCGATTCTCATGGTTTTGTTCATCTTGGTTCTAAACCACTTTTGGATTTTGTAAGGGTTTTAGAGAATTTAAGCTTAGAAAATCCTCATTGACGCTCTCAAACTTCACACTTACATATATGATCTCCTATTGAGAGTATTCTGCTGTACTCCACTCGACTTATTTAAGTTATAGGAATTATTAAAAGCATAACTTAAGCTCAAACATTCAGCAGAAGGCGCTTTAATTATTATAGGAATGAGTAGAAAAAAATTCCTTAGTGCTTTATGAAATCTTCATAACTTAATTATCCTATTGAACCAAGATCTTGAGATCTCTTGTCAACAAGGTTAGGTTACCATTACAAAGACTCTTACGTAGTAGGCTTTACTCATTCCCTTCGATAGGCCATTTAATCGCTAGGTAAGCTTTTCGGAAGCAGATCCGCAGTATTTTCCTTAAATTTTATAAAATCAATGGAAATAATATCATTTGAGATCAATCGCTTAATGGTATTGTGTCCATGACGTATATGTCTAAACTTAGCATTATATATACTATTTTGTGATCTTCCAATAGTCAATTGACTATCATAATGTATACCAATTGTGGTTATCGACTTAGGCCTACACAGAATGTCCTCCAAGAAGTGCGAAGCCACTCTGATTCTTCTCCAGCTTTGTCTAAAGCTACAAACTCTACTTTCATTGTTAATCGAACTATACAAGTTTGTTTTGAGAACTTTCAAGACACGACAACACCACCAACGGTAAAAACATAACCGCTAGTAGATTTGGAATCGTTTGTATTGAATATTCAATTCGCATCATAATATCCTTCCAATATTGTTGGATATCTTGTAAAATGTAATCCAAAGTTTAAGGCAAATCTTAAATATCTAAGAATCCTATTTAATGCCTTTCAATGTTCATTGCTTAAATTACTTGTGAATCTACTAAATTTATTCACAACATATGCTATATCGGATTGAATACAGTTTGTAATACATATTAGACTGCCATAACTTGTGAATACTTCAGTTGAAACACTGGTTCACTATTATTTTTTACCAACCGTAAACATAAATCAATCGATTGGGTTCTCACTGGACTTTTCCTCATATACATTAATTTTTTCGAGTATGTTCTCAACATAATGAGATTTGAAAAGAACAATTTCATCATATGAATTAATTCTAAATATGTAGTGTTCATTTGAACCGAATGAATTGGTATTTTGGCCAATTTTGCCTCAACATAAATTTCACATTTATGATTAAGATCATATTTTAACAAAGGTATTAAACTTAAATTCATAAGTTTGGATACGATTTTAAAATTTGCATATCCTAATCGA
>CAIGRQ010304076.1:0-17484 GCA_903798375.1 Fraxinus sp. D2006-0159
GCACCGTGCACCCAGTGAGGCCCTCCAAATCCAGAATCACAGTCCACACACCACATACTTCACAAATTCATAATTCATAGAAAAATCCAGGTTTACAAATTAGTAATCACAAGTCACAACTCTGGCAAGGGCAAGATTAAGATTCAAGAATCCAAGACAAGATGCCAAGATTTTTGAGGTAATACCTTCGATTTCGATTTTTGAAGCTCCAGCTACTGCACGTCTGCACTCTGCACCAGACCACCGACCTCCGACCACTGCACCGTCCACCGACCACAGTCAGAGACTCACAGCTACTCAGCCCCAGCAATTTCGCCTTCGTTCGTAATCGTCAGTCGCTACTCTCCTCCTCTCTTTGTCAGACAAACAAATGGGTAAATGGTAATTGATTTGGATTCGGTTAAATTGGATAAGTTGTGTGGGCTAATCATTAATGGACAGGGACGTTTCAATTAGGCCTTTTTAAGTAAGGCCCAAACAAATGAAAACATGAAGAAAAAAAAAAAAAAGCGAACTTCAGGCTAGACAGAGACAGCAGCGGCTCTCCTTCAGGCTTCAGTCCTTCCCGGCGGATGGCAACTTGACGGTGAGAACCTGCAGCTTCCGACGGACCCAGCACGGGTGGCCGCGGGGGCTGGCCAAGTGCTGGGTCCGCCCCTGACTTTAATGACTTATGGGTCAAGTCACCTCACATGAGCGATCTACGATCACTATTTTCCAATATTAATATAATAGAAACCAAATGGTAATTCTTTATTAGAATTTGTTCTCACGTTTTATGTCTATTGTAACTATGAGGAATCAAACAACTTCCAATTGAAACAACAAACACAAAGTAAGCTCCAATTCAATTCAATAATAATAATAGAATCAACGTAAAATGAGCAAGAATGGAACTTCTCTATCAAAATCATGATTGCAGCAATAGGTAGAATTACAAGGCTCAGACTCAACAAGCTAAGATCATAAGGCAACACCACACTCGATTGAACCAAGAAATCTCTCTCAAACCATAGAGGAATCGCCCAAAGGAACACATTGAGAAGTAGGCGAAGAGCAGCTACGAAATAGGTAGAAACCAGTGAGAGAATCACATTACAAGAAGGCATCGGAGTTCACCGCAGTACCGACGTCTGTCGTCGATAGAAATGAGGAGAGGCAGGTCATGAAAAAGAAGGCAGTGGTCAAAGGAGAAGACCAAGGCAACCATTCTTTCTTAAAGTAAGAACTCTATGTATGTTTGTAATTATTCTCTCAAAGGTCAAAACCCATCACTACAAGAATTTTATTTTTCCCTTCAAAATTTATTTATAGGGAAAAGTTTTTATTTGTGGGAAAAACATTTTGTAGACGAAAAAGTTTTGTAGGCATATTTGTTGGGCAAACATCGAGGGGATGGGTTAAAAATTTGTGGGATAAATTTTTTCCCTACGAACCATTTGAGGACAAATACAATAATTCGTGTAAGTTCTCTCCCAACATAATAAATAGTCACCTAGGGCTAATTTTGCTCACGAAACAGTTTCACTTTGCCTTACAAATTATGTTGTGAGTTAAATCGTGTTTTCCCCTAAACATTAACTTTTGTGTGGAAATAATATTTGTGGGCTAATAGATACACATTTTTCCCAATAATCAAAATTTGCCGCAATATACTACATATTATTTTGTGGGCTAGATCTATTTGACCAAGTATTGCTCACATCTCTACCTACTATAAAAAGAATCTTGTATTGTGATCCAATAGCGAAATATTGTACTTCATTATTTCCATCACGAAAGATCAAGTTAGCTATTAACTTGATCAAAATCTCGATCTTCTCAGGAATTTCAAAACCAAAAGCTTTGATACCAGTTTGTTGTGAAATGAAGATATCGGATTCATCCAATACTATTTTGTTGATAAAAAATAAGAGATTATAGCCACAATATGATGTAATTGATCACAAAAACACATTAATTTGTAGAGAATTGAGACTTTATTATAATATGGAGAAAGAATACAAAGATTTGTGTTTATAATCTTTCTAACTTCTACTAAATCATAATGAAGAGCCACTATATATATGGGACAAATAGAGGACGTCCAAACCTTAATAGTAGAGTTGTAGTTGTAGTAAAATGCAAGAAACGAAATCCAAAATGGCACAGGGGAAAAAAGGCACTATGGGCATGGCAGTGCCACGCTCTAAAGGCCACATAGCAATTGTCAGTGCCCTAATGTTGGCTCACTATTTCAATATATAGAGGTGCCAAGGTGTCCCGTCTCCATCCTACATACCTTCCAAAATACTTTTCCATTCCAAAGTCTTTTTCAAGTCCAACATAAACTCCAACTCCCCATTGGGCTTCCAAGTATAACTTCAACTAGAATTTGCCATGTAAACTTACATAGGATTCCACAATAGCATTCTAAATAGAATTCTTCTTAATGTACATTTTAATTAGAACTCTCAATTATCTTCAACAAAGAATTCAGGCCACGCCCAAATTCTAACAATCTCCATCTTGATACGATTTCCATTACAATGAACAAAACTTCAAAGAAAAATTCTCCACCTGGAGATAAATTCCACTACAATGAATAAACTTGAACTCTTCAATGAAAACAAAAACGAACTTATCCATATAAAATTTATAACTAAAAATATTTTCCACATCTACTATCCCGACTAGGGGAAACGTCATCTAATGACCACCAAATAAGGCTGAAATAAACCGTGCAACAAAATCACAACTAAATGCATCAAAAGAATGATGATCTTGGCTAGAATCAACACCCTTATCCATATTCAAACCATCAACTAAATCAGCTAAATGGTACATATGTGGAACCTTATGGCCAAAACTGGGTCTGTTGCTAGCAACTGAATACAATGACATCTTTAATGATGATGTCAAGGTGGATTTACCCTTAACTTCTTAATTCAACTTTGATGTATTCTTTAAAGAATACCCCAAATTAGACTCCAACGACATAGAATCTAACTCCAAATTCACTTGAGTTCGTGAAATATGATGATTGCTCAAAGATTCTATATAACACTCCAAGATATATAAATGAAATTTTCTATATCCCTTTAACAAAACACGGACTCCACCTTCAATAGTATACATGTACTCTTTTGAATCAAGAAAACTTAAGGAGATAATTTTTTTTAGATTTGGAATGTATCTCACTGTATCAAGCGTTCCAACCATCCCATCAAACACCTTTATTCTAACTCGCTCAATATGAGCTATCCGACAAGGTATATTATTGCCGGTCCTCACAACATCTTTGGTAACTTCTTCATATGTTGAAAACAAATCCTGATTAGGAGTTATATGAAAAGTGTAAGCTACATAAAAAATGCAAGCCTCAAGAGGTTTAGAGTTGTAGTCAGACATAAGTAAAAGCTCTCCATCACTGTTAGGATTTATCAAGTGCCCCTTTTCTTGCAATAATTACAAAATTCAAAGTTAGATTTTGACTTCCCACTTGAACGACCATCTTTAACAATGAGACCATCTCAATGACCCTTAGATGCAATAAGATGCTTCATCTTTTCTTTTGAATATAGAGCATCATAAACTTCTTTGATGGTGAGAACACCACGACTATATAAAATCGTGTCTTTAAAGTACACGTATGACTCAGATAATGACCACAATAAAATCAATCCCAAATATTCTTTATTCTATTTGACCTCCAAGGTCTCCAAATTAGGGGTAATTTCCTTAAAAGCAGTTAGGTTATCCTCAAGAGATGTACCTTTTGTAATACGATAAGAGTATATACTATGCTTCATATGCAATTTGCTAGTAAGACTCTTCGTCATGCACAATTGCTCCAATTTTAACCATAATGTAGTGGCTGACTTCTCATTCGAAACGTCCTGAAGAATATTACTTGAAAGATGAAGTTGCATTTGAGATAAGGTATTTCTCCTCCATAGTCCAAGTTGTAGACATCTTGTTAAATCCCAACAACGCTTCGTCCAAATTCATTTGAGCGAGCATCTTCACCTACCATAAAAAGAATCTTGTATTGTGATCCAATATCGAAATATTATACTTCATTACTGCCATCACAAAAGATCGAGTTGAGCTATTAACTTGATCAAAAACATCGATCTTTATAAGAATTTCAAAAACAAAAGCTCTGATACCAATTTGTTGTGAATCGAAGATGCGAATTGAAACGAATAGTTTGTGGGTGGTTGTTCCATTGTTGGGAGTTGTTTGGATATGTGTTGATTTTGTGCATGTTGAATATTTGTATGAAATGTTATTGGCAAACAAATAGGGACTAAGTAGCAACCATTTACTAAGGGCTTGATTTCAACTACTCATTTAAAAAAATAAAAGGCATTGTACTAGTCATGGCATGTAGGAAAAAGTTACATACATTGTTATGTGAAGCTAATCTTGAGTAATCTGACCCTATTTATCACTAATTTTTATAAGACGATCTATCGAGGAAGAAGGCTGCTTGCCATATAGAGTGAAAAATACATTCGAAAACCAAAAAAAGTCCCAAAAATAAAAAAATGGACAAAATAAAATAAAATAAAAACAGACCAAAGTGTGTTTAGACAATGGCAGAACAACTATGAGCACTATTTCTGCCTCGGCTAAACCTTTGATACTAAATATGAAATTTAGACATCTAGGGGGTTATTATTCTAGTTGAAGCTTGGAGGTTGAAACATTCAAATCTAAGGAGAATCATTACATATTGAGATAATAACTTTTATGGGTGAAAACCAACCAAAGTTGTGAGGGAAATGAATGAGTATTGTGAAATCAACCTTAGAATAAACACTTCATGTATGTAAGATGTAAACTCCATGAGAGAGAAAGGAAATATCTGACTATTATGGGTCGGAGAATAATCAATTTAAAAGCTCATGATTATTAGATTAACTATGCATATACACACATCAATTGAGCATTGAATGAGTAAAGAACAAATTTTATAGTTGCACTATTTATAATCTTTTTGTGAAGTATCAAATGATTTTAATACTTGATTCGAGTTCGACAAAGTTATTTAATGCATTTATATTTGTTTTCTTATGTACTTAGTAGATAGTCTTGCTCGGGATGAACAAGAGTTTAAATTTGGGAGTATTTGAAAAGTACATTTTATGAGCTTATCCGAGTTTCTATTCTTATTTATTTATATGTAAATTGAGTTAATATCTATTTAATTTGTGTAAATTCTATTAATTATGGGAGAATTCCAACTTGGATATAATTTATGTGAAAATAGGCTCTTTAGCGCATAATTAAAGTTGATTTGAAGCAATTGAAGTTCAACTGGATTGCAAGAGATCAATTGGAAGTATTAATGGAGCATTCGGAAAACTACCATAAGTTTCGGGAGTTAAATTCTAAAATTGAAAAGTTTGGATAATGTATTGCAAACTTTCAAAATTTGCCTCGGGTGAACTATAATGATTTTTGAATGAAAATGACCTCTTAATTGCAAATATTAGAAGATGAGATACCAAAATCACGTGAGAAAAGGAGTTCAATTGGTAAAGGGATTTGTTTCCTTTTTTCTTCTTTTACTATTTAATGTAAATTAATTTGAACAAGGATTTTTCTTAAACTTATTCTATAATTACATTCCTTAGTCAACAATTAGAGGAGATTTGTGGGATTTCATTAGATACATGTATTCGAGGCTTGTCGAGATTCATTGTACACATATTATACAAGCCTAATAGGAGAGGGAAGTGGGGGTATCAACCTAGAATCTAGGGTTGCAAGATTTTACAAGAAGAAGGCAAAATCTCGGTGGAAGATCTTCATTTTTTTTCTTTTTTCCTTAAAACGGCGATGTACTTTATTCAATCTTGATTCATTCGTTTTCCATGATGTGTAATTAAGTTTTTAGTTAGGATGAATTGTTGTAACCTAGTTTTGAATCTTAATTTCAATAAAAAAAGTTCTATATCTCCAATTGATTTTGTGAATTGTTTTCACTTACATTGTTAATGCTTAGATTAATTGGCCACTAATTTATAGATTTTGTAAGCGATAATTACATCGAGAGGAGAATTATTTGTTTAGACCATGTAGTAAAAGTTGAGAACTAGTATAAAAGTGTAGAAATACATTTTCTAGTTAATGCGGTCGTTACACGGATTCTTAGAAATTTAAGGCGTTTAACTAAGGTATATTCGGATTCACATAAGCATATGAAATTGACTTGGTTAAATAGAATCAATTTGAATTTGAGAGAGGTAAATTGAATACGTTAAAAGAATTCGTTCAGGTAAACATAATCAATTGTTATAAAAATTAGTGATTAAGGTTAAAGGAATAACTATGGCGAACTTGTGAATTCTAACACTTAAAACCATCATATACAAAATCAACTTCATTTTTTAAGTATAATAAAAATAAAAAATCACAAAAAAATTAATTTGAATTAAAGTTATGAATAATTTAACCAATAGTTAGATAGAAGTCATCATGGGATCGATATATAGACTCTTAGGTCCATTTTATTACTTGTTACGATCTTACACTTGTGGGATATAACATCAACGACAGATACAATGGACAAGTACAATACCCACAAATGTTTGAATGAATAAGCTCCAATGTCATCTTCCCTCTCCTTGATTTCCCTTGTTGGGATTGATTGCTATATTGTTTACTAACAATACATTTTTCACAAACTTGAGAAAGAGCTTAAATTTGAGGAAACATCGCCACCATATTCTTCTATTGTAGAGTATTTAATCTACCAAAATTAAGATACTTGTAGCGAAAATGTCATAACAACTCCTTCTCCTTCAGTCTTGTAGAAAACCATTAGTGGTGTTGTGGAGATACAATGGAACATTCGGTTGCCAGATGTGTTGATTTTAGCCACCAAGCCCAATTTTTCATTTCAATTCTACAGACTCCATCTTTGAAAAAGATCTCATATCCCTTTTCTTGTAGATGACGAACACTTAGTAAATTTATTCTCAAATTTGGAAAAAATAATAGAACATTAGAAACGGTTTGAATACAACTTCTGTTGGTCTGAATTGTTACCTTTCCTTTGCCCTGAACAGAGACTTTAGAACTGTTAGGTTTTTGATGTTATATAATGGGCAATTCTGTAAACAAAAGGACTAAGTTGGATATGTTGTAAAATGTCAAGGAGTAATGTGCAAATTGTCAAAAGTATGTTCTTAGGTCTAGGGTTTCGAGAATGGGAAAAGAAGGACTAAGTTCGTTAGACTGTCGCCAAGATTTGACTCGAGCAATAAAAATAGAAACATCGTCGCTAGATTGTCAACCCTTCTTCGTTCGAGCGACAACTTGTCGCTCGACTGCCGTTGAACCCTCGCTCGAGCGACAGTGTTATCCGGGAAATTTTTAATTCATTCTTTAAAGGATTTTTCCCTGACCCATTCATTCCATAACCTATCTATTAATACTCTCAAGGCACATAACGATTTTTTCCCTAAGGTTGAACATTGAACAAACATGATTGATTCCATATTCTCTCCATCTTTGAAGCTTTCAACCTTCTTTATTCATTAAGATCTTTTCTTGGCGGTGAAAAACTTCAGTTTCCCAATCCAAATACCAAACTGCTACTTCCTCTACATCTGCCAGAGTTGCTAAAGATCAAGGAAGGTAACTGGAGTTCTAGTTGGTAAAGAACACGGTGTTCTTTGTGCATCCATAGGAGATAGATGATTCCACAAAGCTAAGAGTTGCTGTATGAGAGCAGAATCTAGGAGAGCTTTGAAAATTGCAACCGAAATTGGTGCATGAGTACAAAATTCAGAAGATCTATCGGAATTGCAGTCAGGAGATCAGATAGTACGTATCGTCATCTAGTCTGATATTTGACTGACAAAGTACCTGG
The DNA here is from genome assembly GCA_903798375.1 of Fraxinus sp. D2006-0159. NCBI lineage: Eukaryota > Viridiplantae > Streptophyta > Magnoliopsida > Lamiales > Oleaceae > Fraxinus > Fraxinus sp. D2006-0159. The sequence continues at coordinate 7,868 of CAIGRQ010304076.1, forward strand.
AGTTTTTACCAGTTGGGGTTTCTCCTTGATCATTCTTGTGTTTTTATAACTTACTATATATGCGATGTTTAAACATAGGAAAATCAGAATTGCATGTTTAATCATCTAGAATAATAATTTAATTAGTAACTTGTTGCTAATTAATTCTAAAGATAATTTTAATTCCTCATTAATACATATTCACCCCTTTCCAGGTATTGTTAGAGTCGAACTACGTAACTTTCAATTGGTATCAGAGCCTTAATTCGATTCATTAGCCTTATTTATTCCTAGATGAGTCAGGCGTTGTTTGTGCCTCCGTTCTTTGATGGAAGCAATTATGCTTATTGGAAAGTTTGAATGAGAGCTTTTCTTAAAGTTTTGGATGAACGTATTTGGTTGAGCGTTCAAACTGGGTGGACTTCACCTTCAACTATCGTTACTGGTGTAGTAACACTTACTGATATCTCTTTGTGGACTAAAACGAATTTAGATGATTGTAACTGGAACAGCAAAGCCTTACATGCCCTGTTCATGACTGTATCTGCAAAAGAGTTTATGAGAGTGTCGATTTGTGAGATTGCTAAGGAAGTTTGGGATATTCTAGAAACCACACACTAGGGAACTAAAATTGTGAAAAACTCTAAACTGTAGATGTTGACCTCTAGGTTTGAAGAAATAAAGATGGTGGATGATGAGTCATTNAGTCTGATATTTGACTGACAAAGTACCTGGATATTCTAAAAACCACCCACTAGGGAACTAAAATTGTGAAAAACTCTAAACTGTAGATGTTGACCTCTAGGTTTGAAGAAATAAAGATGGTGGATGATGAGTCATTTGATAATTTCTATGTTAAGCTCAATGACATAGTTAATTCGAGTTTCAGCCTAGGTGAAAGGATTCCCAAGTCAAAAATTATTAGAAGTCCTTAGATCCCTACCTGAAAGGTAGCCTAAAGTCACCGCTATTGAAGAGAGTAAGGACCTAGATGTAGTTAAAATTGAAGAACTCGTAGGATGCCTTCAAACTTATGAACTCATTGTTTCTCAACCTAAAAATATTAAATCCTTTGCCATGAAACCTATTGGAGAAGAAGAAAGTGACTCTACTGATACTGAGATACTAGAGACGGTGAAATAAAGAAATAGCTTGTTTCGTTAAAAAATTTCAAAAGGTGATGAAGAATAGGAGAAAGCCTCAAGAACGAAGAAATGAAGTCCTTAATAAAGTCTCGAAAGATATATGTGAGAGAAATACCTCTAGGACTGTCGTTAAGAAAAATCAATTTGTTCAATGTCATGAGTGTAAGGGTTACGGTCACTATATGAATGAATGTCCTAATCTAAATAGGATCTCAAATAAAGAAAGATGTAAGGCATTAGCAGTGACTTTGAGTGATGAGGAATCAGATTCTAGTGCTCATAGTGATACATTTGGTGGTGAGAATGAATAGGATTTCATAGCCTTCATCTCTATTGCTACGATAGAGTCTGATAAGGAGATTGATAAGGTTGAAGGTGATGAAAGGAGTGAAAAGTTTGAGGAAGAGTCGGAGGATGAACCAAATATTCCCGAATCTTATCGTGAATTGTTTGAGGAGAGTCTGAAGATAAAAAAAAAAGATCAATAAAGCTATTTTAAAAAAGGTTAATGATCTAGAAAGAGAAAAAGAAAAATTCCTAGGTAACCTTAAGGACTCAACCACAAAGTTAAGTGAGTTGAAGCTTGTTAAAGAGAACTTGGAAGCCAAAGTTAAATCTTTAACGAGCGATCTTTAAAAATCAAACACTCAACTCCAATCATTCATGTGTGGTTCACAGAAATTGGATAATCTGTTGGGAATGAACAATCCTGCTGAAAATAGGCATGGTCTGGGTTACAATCATAATGGTAATACTATTGCTAGTACATCCAAGACCACATTCGTCCCGATCACTAACAAAGCTCGGAACATTGCTTATCCTAGCAAGTATGAGCCTAGGTTTATTTCCACTTGCCATCATTGTGGCGCTCTAGGACACACAAGACCTATGTGTTATAAACTTGTGACTAGAAGTAAGAAACATGACTTCTCTAGCAAGGTTAACTTTCTTGCAAATCAAGTTAGCCAAATAACCGAGGTGATAACTCCGTTAACTAAAATAACTTCTACTTCTAAGAAGGCTTAGGTTAAAAAAAGCGACCTGGAAGGTCGTGCGAGTGATCATGCTCTTGAAGGTAAGAACATCCATATTTCACTGTGAGTCGAGTCATAGGTACATGTAGGGGTAGTTCATCGAGTCCATTCATTCCTGCATGCATCTCACTTGCTTGTGTTTTTGCCTTTATTCTGTTTTGAGTTTTTTATTTGGTTTGGTATTATTTGTTAAAAAAAAAATATTTGTGCTCTAGACACTTAATGGTGCGCTGAAACATAGCATTTGTGATCAAGTAGGCATTTATCTATTGTATTTATCTATCCTACACTGTCATTTTCATTACTTGGTTCGGTTTAGTGTAGAGCATTATGTTTCTTCACGTACCATTTGCACAGCACACACTGTGATCTTGTGAGTGAATCTGAGCCGCATGTTTGAGATTTGGGATGGCTGTATCTGTTGATAAGGTAATCTTGAACTTGAATTGATCTACATTTAGATGACCTTAGCTCATGATAATTCTCCCTGCATTTCTTAATAAATAAAAAAATGGGGTTTTTTTTCTTCATATTATACCTTTGTTCGAAGCCTATTTGATTAGAACAATTTAAGTCCGAGAGTTTTTTTTATAACATGGTACCTATGGTCAACTAACTCGGGTTAACCGGCCTAAAGCTCGTTACATGGATCAATTTAGTCACTTAATGGACAAGAGTCTGCACATAAGATGCAATATATGAGAAAAACGACATAAAAATATATATGCTCAAATTCAGGAGGAGAAAAGAAAAATATTTATGTAAGCGAGCTCGTTTTCAGGTCCTAAAAATCATTTGGGTTTGACTTTCATTAGTAAGGAAAACTCTTATTTAACAGTGATAATCGTATGTCATTTCTCACAAATTTAAGGTTTGGAGTTATGTTCACGAGAGAATAGTGGCACTTAACACGCGTGAGTAATTTATACACTTTACTCCATCCATTTTTTAACTTGATTAAGTACATGGAAAAGTCTCTATTGATAATCCATTTTTGAACTTGATTAAGTACATGGAAAAGTTTCTATTGATAATTCTCTACTTGTGCATACATGTTTGTTTGAAGTTCATCGAGTGGTCAATGGCTTAAATTTGTTCAATTTAAATTTTATTGAGAAAAAGAAATTTAACATAGTTTTTAAAACAAAAAAAAATGCTATTTTTCTTTATTTTCAAAACAAGTGCTATTTTTATCATAAAATTTTTGCCAGCTTATCGCTGAGCCACAATATCGAGTGATAAAAGCAGAAGCTAGCTTGCTTACTTATCACTCGACTATCGCTCGAGCGACATACCCTTTTTTTGAATTTTAACGTTCTTTTTTAGGGTTTTACGCGTATTTTCTCATATTTCCCTTTGAATTCACTCAAAATTCTCCAACCCACGTCCAATTTGAGTTTTACCCACTCTTTAAACGTTTGAAATCAATCAATTGTAGTATTATTTCCTTGATTCAATGAATTTCAAAGGTATTTTATTAAACCCTTGGTTTCTTCCCACTTTTACATTTTTTTTTTGGGATTTTTTTCGATTTTTCCTTATTCTTGTTTCAATATTTGGCATTAGCACCTCATGCCTTATTAATTATCATACAATGTCATCATTTGTGCGCATTTTTGAAACGTGAAGTGAATTTTTGGACAAATTTCCAGCAATTTTTCTCTATGTTCATCATTTTTTGGGTGTTGGTTCACTTTGGAGGATTGGGAATGGTCTTAGGTGGATGATTGAGATTTGTTGATGGTGTCATGAGATTTTGGAGTCATTGAGTGCTTTCATTCAATTTTGGGCATATGTTGGTCCATGTTTGGCGTGAGTTTTAGATGTGTGATTACGGTTTAATAGTTTGTCGGTGTTTGATGTTTGATTCGTGGTTGTATGGTTGGGATGGTATTTGCATTTGGTGTTTTGGACTTGCATTCACCCCATGTTTGTCACGTTGTTTTGGTGTTGACACCACGACGTGACATGACGTCCCTACGTCAAGACATTATGGCATGTGTCATGTCCTCACGTCACCTACGTCTAGGTATCACGGCATGTCGTTGTGCATTCACTCTAGGGCACATTGCATTTATCTTGTTTGCCTCATTTTGTGTGCGTTCATGCATATTATGCATGTCAGCATATCACATCACATTTTTGACATGTTGGTCTTATTCATTTCAGATGTCGCCTAAGAAAGCCGTACTGCTGCTCAATCTCCTAGTACCTCTACTTCCTTCATTAGGTCTAGGTTTATCTCTACGATTGCCCAAGATACCTTTGGGTTGCAATTCTTTTTACGGCCTGATCTGTTTGAGTACGAGGTCATTATGTCTGACCTGTCACCCCATCTCACCGCTATCTTCACTTCTCGAGGTTGGGAACCGTTCCTAGTAGAGTTAGTTCCTCCACCAAGTCTTTTTATTCATGAGTTTTATGCTAACATCCGTGACGTTATCAGTTCATCTTTTAACATACCGTTGGAGGAAGGTCCTAGTGTGATTCTCACTGGCTCTCTTCCTACCGATCGCCAGATTCTGTTGCGCATTGTGTGCACGAATCTTTGGCCTATGTCTCATACTTCTTCATTATCTATGGAAAAGGCTCGCTTTTTGTATGCCCTACTGCAGACGATTCTATTGATTTGCCCTCTTTCATTTGCCAGCAGATTTTACGGGCTTTTCGTATCACAGGGAAGAGGGTAGGGCTGCCTTATGCATGTTTGATCTATAGGTTAGTGACAGCCATATGAGTGAGTTTTACCGAAGGGGTTTCGAGGCGGGTTTCCCGGCCGATTGGCCATACTACCATTGCTTATAGCAGGTCGCATGCTTCTTCTGAGCTCGCACAGCCTGTTGACCCGATTGTGCCGACTGATCCTATTGATGACCTTATTTCTTTTGATCCCTCGAATTTCCTAATTTTTTTCCTCTGCTCTTTTGTCCTCTAATATTCCTTCGTCTTCTACTTTAGCTTCTCTTTCCTCTGAGTCGGTTCCTGCTCCTACCGAGTCTGTTCCACCTTTTGCGTCTGTTCCTATAGACCCATATGTTGCACTTATCGGACAAATGATTGTCCTGATTGAGCAGCAAGCTTGGATGATGGCAGAGCTTACACAGCTGCGAACTACTATTGATCGACACACTACCGAGTTTACTACAGTTCAGGGTGCTGTTGGATATATTCAGCGTGGACTTCGTTGGATTTGATGTCATTAGGATGATGACGCTACTTCCGAGGAGATGACTAATTCTGAAGATGCCGGCAATGCTGTATAGATTATAGATCTTCCATTGTCATTTTGTGACAAAAATGGGGAGTGGCTATGATAGGGGGATATGGAGTATATGTGATAGGGGGATACCGTTTTTTGATGTTTTGTGCTTTCCCAAAGATGTATTTAAAACTTTTGATTCTATGATATTATCAGTTTTGCTAAATTGAGTTTTTGATGTTTGTATAGTGTCAATGTTTCGTTTTGGTATGTTGGGTTGCATTGATTCTATGTCTTGATTTAGCATATGTTATGAAACTAAAAAATAAACATTATGACTTACAACTGTTCAAGTCATTTTTACACTTAAACTATTTGAACTATGTTTATTATTGATCTTATTTTCCACACATGTTACACTAGGTGCTTGAGTTGTCTATTTCAGGAAACAGGTACTGAGAAATAACTGCATTGACTTAGATTGTAGTTTTGTCACAGAATGCCAAAGGGGGAGTTTGTTAGGTTTTTGATATTATGTAATTGGCGATTCAGTGAACAAAATAACTAAGTTTGATATGTTGTAAAAAGTTAAGGAGTAATAATGTGCAATTGGCCAAAAGTGTGTTTTTAGGTCTAGGGTTTCGAGAATGGGAAAAGAAGGAAAAACGGTGTGAATTTTTGCTAGATTGTCGCCGAGGTTGGCTCGAGCTACGAAAACAGAAATATCATCGCTAGATCGTCGCCCATTCTTCGTTCGAGCGACAACTTGTCGCTCGACTGTCACGAGCCGTCACGAGCCCTCGCTTGAGCGACAATGTTATCCAAGAAATTTTAATTCGTTTTTTAAATGCTTTTTCCGTAGCCCATTCATTCCATAACCTACCTATAAATACTTTAAAGCCACGGAACGATTTTTTCTCTAAGGTTGAACATTGAACAAACATTATTGATTCCATATTCTCTCCATCTTTGAAGCTTTCAACCTTTATTATTCATTAAGATCTTTTCTGGCAGTGAAAAACATCAGTTTTTCAATCCAAATACCAAAATGCTACTTTCTCCACATTAGTCAGAATTACTGAAGATCAATGGAAGTTAACTGGAGTTCCAGTTGGTGAAGAACGCGGTGTTCTTTGTGCATCCACATGAGATAGACGATTCCACAAAGCTATGAGTTACTGCAGGAAAGCTTTGAAGATTGTAGTTGGAATTGGTGCATGAGCACAAAATTCAAGAGAGCTATCGGAATTGCATTCAGGAGACCGATAGTATGTGTCATCGTCTAATCTAGTAGACTGTAAGTTAAAGAATCGTTTATAGTGGATAGTTGACTAGCAAAGTGCCAAAAGTTTTTACCCAATTGGGATTGCTCCGTGATCATTTTTGTGTTTTTTATTGCTTACTATATTTGCAGTATTTAAACATAGGAAATTGGAATTTCATTATTAATCATCTAGAATAATAATTTACTTAGTGACTTGTTGCTAATTAATTCTAAAGAGAACCAAACTTCAACAAATCATGAAAAGATTCATCTAATTCAAAAAATGCAGACTTCTCTCCACACATATGGTTACTGCAACCTGTGTCTAAGTACCATAAATTCTTGTGGGTTCTTCATTTGCATGACAGGCTATTAACAAAGACACTTCTTCTTCCTTCTCTACAAAATAGGATTGCTTACCACCATAATTCTTGAGATCGGTTCGACATTCAGACTTGTAATGGCCATAATTGTGACAGTTGTAACATTCAACTCTTGTTTTGTTTGTTGACTTTGATTTAAAATATGTTGAATGATTGTTGTCGTGACCTCTTCCTTTCCCTCTTCCTGGAGTATTAGGAAACCGATTACCTTTACAATTTTTATAGGAGTATCTACCATAGTTGTTGTCTTGGCCCTTTCCTCATCCTTGATCTCCTCTTTCTGATGTTGAAGAATGATTGTTAGTTGAGGCTTGTAATGCTTGCTCCTCCTTATCTTGCCGATGCATTTTCTGCTCATGAACTAGCAAAGCTCTTTGTAACTCATTATCTTGCCGATGCATTTTCTGCTCATGAACTAGCTAAGCTCTTTGTAACTCATCAATATCATGCGATTCTTCAACAATTGTGACATCCTCCAGCATCTCACCATGTATCCGCATCTTATTAGAGATTGCCATCATCCTTGAAAAGTAATCTGAAACAGATTCTCTCTCCTTCATTTGTAGAGTCTCAAATTCACCACGAAGTGCTTAGAGCTGCATCCGTTTGGCCCTTGCATTCCCTTGATACTTTTTCTTCATGGAATCCCAAATCTATACTTACTATTATCTTTCTTGAGAATGGTTTCCAGAATTGAGCGATCAATGGTTTGGAATGAGTAGTTCTTTGCCTTAAGATCTTTCAATTTCAGCCCCCGTGCTTTGCACATCCGTCAACACAACACCTATTGCTGGTTTTGCTACTCCAATAACAACAATCGTCCAATATTACTCAGATTCATGAAGTTTTCCATGAGCATGCTCCAATGGTCATAGTGACCATCAAAGTGTGGAATTGCAGGCTGTACAAATTCTTAGAAGCCATAAAATAAATTTATCACACAAAGTGAAAAGAAGTAAGCCGCTACTTTAAAACACTCCCTCATGTGTTTACACTTTGTGTTTTTCACTCTTACAGCTCTTATATTCCTGATGCAAATAGCAGAAAAGAAAAGCTTTTAAACAATAAAACTAAGGAAGCAAGGTATGCACTGATCTAACTTATTTAATTCATCAACCAATCAACCTTTATATAAGCTAAAATACAATGAATAATGGCATGAAAATAGGCACTGCATAACATGTAAATAGGCACTACTGTAGCTCCTGTAGACTAGGTAGTGCAGAACAAACTAACTGGAAAAACCTAAAGACTAGGACAACACAATTCTAAAATATGCTAATTACAATTATATTCAACAAAAGAGACAAGGCTGAGGGAATGGGTTTTCAAAACTTTGTACTTAAAAATAGTGCCCCTAATGTGTTATGGTTTTAATCTAGCCTCCTCTTTTTATCGCGACTTTTAATGTACTGTTTCGATAATCTATTTGTACTAAGAAATGACATATTTGAGTCATGTTTTTGGGAAATGATTGTCTTTTAATTTGTGGCTTAAGCTTATGGGGATTATAGTCAATCATGTAGTAGAAATTAAATCTTTATGTTTTTTGTGCTTTTATATTGTGGAGTGGCTTGAAGTCGTGTTTTATGATAGGGGCACAATACTTTCAACGAAAACGGGGCTTGTACATTATGTTTTTGCTTATTATAATTTTGTATTTCCTTTTACAAAGATCGATCTGTCACCGAATCTTTACTTGTTTAAAATGTTAAGTCTAGGTGAGGATGACAAGTGTAAGTGTTATGTCCTAAGTCCAATCAACGTTGGACATAAGCACTTTTAATGGACATATAACCGATGTATATTTATGGCAAGATCTATTATTTAATTGAATTAATATTCTAATTAATTAAATAATAGAATCCGTAAATTCAAGCCTTGATTATTTGTTAATCACAGGGAGTTGTGATTGTGAGATACAAATTACATATGGCTGAATCTTAAATCGTCTGTGGTCGTATGTAATAACGGGATACGTATATCGTTATTACGGATAGACCATCACGTGTGGCATTTCTACTTATGAAGTAAGTAGTTGATCTCACAAGCTAAAGTGTGGAGACACTTAAATGAACACGTGAATGTTTTTGTTATAGAACAAAACATTGGAGACCTGCTGAGAGATTCCATATGAAAAACTATCTGAGTGTCAGTGGTTAATCTCTAACGTTCGGTAGTGAAATTGGTCCTTTGACTTGAGGTCATCATAGTACCTAATATGAGGACAGTTATACTTTGTTGATGTCGGATGTTGCTCTGTCAAGGGTCGATAATATGGCATCGTTCGGGTATGTCAAGAATCATATGAAAGTTGTGAATGATCAATAAAGGATTCGTCACTCTTAAATAGTAAGAGATTATGATCTACATTTCATTCAATTAAATTGATAATGAAATCCTTGGCAAATGTGAACTTATAAGTCGAAAATAAGTTTTCGACTTACATTGACTTAACAGTAGGATAAAAGATATGATCGATAATTGAGATTGACACATATCCATATCTCATAATTGATCGGATCATATTGACGAAAGGATTATAGTTTCACGGTAAACGAACAAGTTTGGTTTGTCATATCACATGACATTTCCCGTCACATGTATTGCCCG
>CAIGRQ010304080.1:0-15987 GCA_903798375.1 Fraxinus sp. D2006-0159
CTCGAGGCATACTACATGCGCCTGACGGTGAGGCGGGCCTCAAGGCGAGCCTCACTACCGTCTTTTTATACCATGCTTACAAGAGAGTATCAATTAGAAAATGTACATTGTTTGAATTAATTCAATTCTGTTGCCATTCGATTTGCTTCGTCCGGAAAATTTGAGCATTCAATTATTATATTTTGCTTTTCTTCGGGGCTATGTTCAACAAGGTCTTGAATTATACCCCCAATTGTTCACATTAAGGCTAATATAATTTTGAGCCCGGTTTGTTGATAAACCAAAGAATTTATTGATTATAAGATGTGAGTCCTACAAAATGTGTGGACAGTAATTATATAAAATTTGACCAATTTATATGTAATTATAAGCTTTGCATGCATTAATCTTTTCATTCACGGAATTCCAAGCAAAGACCAAGTCCTTGATTGGTGTAGATTAAAAGTTGATAAAATTATTAAATCAAAGTCAATAATTAATTTTAATTATATACTTTAATGTGTAAAACTTACAATTTTTTAACAATACATTTTTTGCATTCAAACATTTTGATTTTTCAAAATGTCGTAGGATTTAGATTTTTTTTCTTCTTTCTTTGAAAATTATATGTATAGAAAATTATAGGTCTGTTCATATATCGGACTCGGTTCGGTTGTCGACCTGACAACATGATTGGATTAGTAAGTTAATGGTTCAATCGGTGCGGTGGGTCAGTGGTCAATAAAAGGGATAGTGCTAACTTATAAATTTAATTAAAAAATATTTTTAAACAAAATTGACAACCATTATCATTTTCTTTAATTTATATCTCATTATCATTTTCAACCGTGCATTCACATAATAAAACATTTTACTCGTAAATCCAAAAAAAAAATTCATATTTTTTAACCATACATTCTCCAAAAAAATGCTATTCAAATTTCAAAACATAGTTTTTTTTAATTAATTAATTTTTTAAAATTAAAGGCCACCAAATAGGGGATCAATCACACATTCTCACATTAAAAGATTTTTCCGTAAGTACGAAACTTTTTTCTACTTTTTTTAACACACATCTCCACGAAAAATACTATTAAAAACTCTTTTTTGTTTTTTTTTTTCGAAAAATGATTGTCAAACGAGGCCTAAATATTATGATTGATATCACCAACGCGAGTAAAACTTTATATATAAATTTGAACCCCTTTTTAGAATATATTTGGAAAAAATAATTTTTTTTTTGGAAAATGTATAATTAAAAAATATAAAAAAATTTAAATTTACGTGTAAAATTTTATTATCGAAGGACTGTGTAATTGAAAATAAATTTAAAAAAAATAATTTTTAAATAATTGAGCTCAAATATTAATATAAAAATTGATGAAATGTGTGATTTCCTTTATTTTTTTCACACAATATGCAAACTGAAAAACACATTTAGAAAACTAGTTATGGTGTTAAAAACGAAAATAAGAAACTATATGGTTTAATTTTGCCAAAAATCAAATTTTCAGTAAATTTTAATAAAAGTTGTGAAACGTATGGTTAAAAAATTGATAAAAATTGCGTATCTCATAAAATATGTAATTAAAATTAATTTTTTTTTATTTTGAATTAAAATTTTATCAAACTTTTAACTAAACCAAACATAAACTTGAATTATTATTATTTTTTTCCTTGAAGAAAATGAGGTATATGGCTTCATGGGCTTTGACGGCTGGGCCTAGTCAACCTAACCAGACAGCCCAAATCAAAATCCTAAGTTCAAACACCAAACTGATGAACGAACAAATCTTGTCAATATCTCTGTTTTCCCTTTCTTCTTTCCAAGAAGGAAAAAGAAACGCACGCACGCAAGCTCGCACGCACGCACCTTCTGTCGCGCCTCCCCCATTTACGGGCACCCCCTTCTTCCTTCGTTTTCACTCATTAATTCATATATGCGTGTAAAACAATCAGACTTCTCAGTTTGAACCCAAAAGAAAAAGAATATTAAGAAGAAAAAGGTCTGCGATTTCTGGAATTTTTTGTTGTTAAGAAATTATCTTTATCTGAGTGCATTAGATTAATAGCTCCTTATTTAGTTCAATTCTCATTTTGAATTAAGCCCCTGTTTTGTGACCTTTTGAATGGTGAATTTTTGGAGAATATGTGGTTATAAAGTGGGGAAAAATTTTAGGATTACTTGTAAGTATTTTATCTAATCATGTACAACATTGGTTGAAAATATACAACATCTTGCATGGCATCATGATATCCATTCATTTTAAAAAACTATGTTTTACATTTTGACAACCCATGATTGTCAACCAACGTACACTTAGATTTATTCTATTTCATCGTGTGAATGTTTGGTTAAAAATGAGTAATAACGGGAGACAAACAGGGGCTAAGAAAAATTAGCTGGTCGTTTTTCGTCGTTGAAGAATTAATACATTTGTAATGGAAATTGGATTCTGTTTCATTTTGGGATATATGTGTGTGTGTGGGGGGGGGGGGGGGGNACTTAGGTGGGTACCCGATTGTAAACTTCAAGGTTTCGTGGGATTAGTCGAGGTGCTCGCAAACTGCCCGAACATCCACAGTAATAAAAAAAATGAAAGAATATTTGCAAATTTAATCAAAGAGATTAATTTATTTTTTTGTCCATTGACTTTCAATTGACAGCATTTTTTCATGGTGATCAGGATTGATATTCGCTAGCTATAAGGGCTTAAACTGATTGCAATGTTATGAATGACAGTTTTGTCTGTTCTTTCTCAAGTTATTTGAGTCATGCACTGCATTTTGTTTTATACCTGGTTTTGAACGTTCTTTGATTAGTAATTGATTTACTAGTAATATGAACTTTTTGATCGGAAAAAATGGCTTGAAATATTGTTTCATACACTAAGAAATTGGGTGAAATAAAAGCTGCAGATTTGATTATCAGAGAGAAAAGAAAGAACTTGGAATTCTACATTCAAAGTCAAGGAAATGTTCAATGTGCTAGTTGAGTTAACTTGGCTCTCACTACAGGTGTCTATCTTTTAGGTAGCCAGTCCAATGTATGCTAGGAGAATAAAGTGTAAAGATCAGAGGTGGGGCAATGCGGTTCAGCATGGCAAAGTTTTGATTAGTTCTTACTGTCGAGATCACTGTGCTGCACTATGTTCAACCCATGCACCAATAGCCCGGAATTATTGTTCTCAAGGTAGTTTGATAGGAAGATATTTTTCAAATTCTTTCTCATCATCATGTGAGAGGTACTTCACAAGATTGCACGGAAGGCCGGGTATTAGTTGGAGTAGTTGTCGACCAAGGCTTTTTAGTTCTGAAGGTGATGGAAGGAATGCAAGTGAGGATAAAAACACACCTGCCAAAGATCTGACAGATTGTGATAAGGGAAAGATTCCCAAGGAAAATATTACAGAGAGTATTAGGCATTATGATGCACTTACTCGACTAGGGGAGCAAGATCAAAAGGAGTGGCTGAAAAATGAAAAGCATGCCATAGAGAATAAAAAGAAGGAATCCCCTTTTCTAACTAGAAGAGAGAGGTTTAAAAAAGAGTTTCTGCATAGGGTTGTCCCATGGGAGAAGTTAACGGTCTCATGGTCTACATTTCCTTATCATATTAAGTAAGTGCTATTGCTGATTTGTTTTCATATTTTTTACGCGATTTAGTTACTTGTTGGGACTCAGAGACATTAATCTCACAGTGAACATGCAAAAAACCTTCTGGTGGAATGTGCTGCCTCCCATTTGAAACACAAGAAATTTGCTGCAGCTTACGGTGGCCGCTTGACTTCTTCGAGCGGGAGGATTCTGCTTCAGAGCATTCCGGGTCAACTTTTGACTACCCTTTCCAAATTTTCCTGTTACCACATATCCGAATATTCTGTTTCCATATCAGTTTTCATTTGATTCTGCTGATTATGAAGGCATTTTTGGTTTATAGGTACCGAGCTTTATCGAGAGAGATTGGTCAGAGCACTCGCCCGGGACTTGCAAGTTCCATTATTGATGCTTGATAGCAGTGTATTAGCTCCATATGTAATCTTTGACTCTTGTTTTCCTCTATGGCTCAGGAGTTGAAAGTAACAACCTCTGCCTAATACCCAAAAAAACGAGATATTAAAACTCTTGTCTTCTTAAAAACATAAAAACTGCTTCCAGATAGTTTTGGTCTAAAATCTGTAATAGGGTAATAGGCAAGCATCCAAATTCCGCATATATCCTGCCCCCTCAAGTCTAATTTCTTAGTATGCCACTGTTTTATGATCCATCAGTTTTTTTCAAACATGAATAAATATAGAAAAAATGAATTTTCTTCTGCAAATATTTGTCAAAATTCTAATTTTTCGCATTTGTGGATGATTTTTCAGGCCTTAAGTGAAGATTATTCATCTGAAAGTGAATCAGACGAGGATAATGCGGAATCTGATGAAGAATGTACATCAGAATCTGAGGTTGAGGATGAAAATGATGAGAGTAATGAGGAAGATGCCAGTGATGATGAAATTGACGTCCAAGCTTCAGCAGAAGCCTTGAAAAAGCTAGGCCCATACAACCTTGAAGACTTTGAGAAGGTAAGATTGTTGTGAATTTCTATCATTTTCAAGATACATAGTGCCTGTTTGAGCCGGTCAAAATGCATTTTGGAATATTATTTTGTTGGAGAATGTGTGGCTAAAAAATAAGGAAAAACTTTGGGGTTGAGTGTAAAATTATTTTATGGGAGAATGTGTGGTTGAAAATAAGTTTTGAAAAAATGAGTGAGAAAAAATGAGGGCCAACCATAAGCATAATTTAGAATGATATGTTAGGAGAATGGAAGAGCCAAACAAGGATTGCAAAACATTATCCATGCTTCAGCAGTTCAGCTAGACTGCTACCCTTCAATCATGCATTCATTTTTAATAAGCACAATATGCCATCTCTGTTGACCCTAAATAAGGATTGGAATAGAATTCAGTTATCCTCTAGTGGTAGTTGCAGCTTTAGGTACTTTATGTGATTGAATTTTCTCCAATGAATCCTTTTGCGTGGCATGGAAAGTTCTATAATAAGATGGAATTGACCCCGTCTCATGACTAATTATATTAAATATATTTTCTTCCTTATGACAGATAGTCTCAGGAGAATCTGATAGTTCATTGGAATCTTCAAAGTCAGAGACTGTGGAGCCTTCTGATAAAGCTAACAGACCACTAAAGATTGGTATACATTTCATGTACTGTTCTTGAATGTAATCTTGCATTCACATTCTGGCTTTCTGAAACTCTGCAAATAAATGGAAACATATCTGGCTGGTTATTATTTTCCTTCTAATTTGCTTAAATTTGTGAGAGAAAAGGTGCTTGCATTTTTCCTGCCCTCATTTTTCTTACGAAGTAAAAAAATCTGGAAACATATTTGGCAGGCTATTATTTTCCTTCTAATTTGCTTAAATTTGAAATGAGAGAAAAGGTGTGTGCATTTTTCCTGCCCTCGTTTTTCTTACGAAGTAAAAAATTTCACACATGATCTGAATATATTAATTTTAATTCTCCAAGGGAGATAAACTCTCTCTCTCTCTCTCAAACTAGAATGCTTTCTCCATCTATTGCTTGTCCATCAGGTTATAGTAATCCCATTGTCCCACCATCTCAATCATGTTTTGAAAAACAAAAATTCATATTTCCAAGAACAAAACATGAACTTCATGCAAACTGATGGGATGGAGATAGAGACGTAACTCAAATAGGATTTTAAAATAGAGTTCAATTCAATTATGTTTATTTAGATTAGATTATATTAATTTTAATAATTCGATAAAATTCTAGTTTATTAGATATTATTTGATTTTAGCTTATTTGCTGTATATAAAGAGGGCTTATTCATTGTAATCAGTGCCCTTGAATATATGAAATAAATTAATTTGCTCTTGCCCTAAATTCTTCTACTTCATGAAGCCCCGTTTTCATTCTTGTTCATTTTTCTCTTCAATTGTTCATTGTCAAATTTTTACGTTCCTATATGACAGATGATTATCAAAATGTCATTTTGATCAATAGGTTTTTTGCTCTCCTTTTGAATGGGTACTATCTCTAATTTTTTCCATTATTTTCTTCTTAATTTTTATACTTAACTATATCTATTGCCAGGGGATCAAGTGAAATACACTGGACCTTCTGTTCTCGTTGAAGCTGACAAAAGGTTATTATCTTTGTAACTGCACTTATTGACTGATTGCATTTTTGCTCTATGCACAATACTCTAGGCAACTTATATCCATTTGACTTAAATTTGTGTTACATGGTGTAAATTACACCTCAAAGAAGTTGTACTCAATGCAAATGTTTCTTTTATGACCGCTGAAGCGTTGCCTTCGTTTGTCATTTTCATGTTGCTGAATCATTGGTTCTTTTCATAAGAATTGACGCTTAATATGTGTTGTTCAGAAGCAGTTAATTTTGTGTGATACATTAGTACATTTTTCACCCAACCCACATTATCTGGGAGGAAAATGTGACCTCTTGTAGCAGTGTGTGGTGTAGCCATTTCTTTGAGAAACCATTAAGCATTAACATGTCAACCAGCACCCAAAACTATCTGATAAATGTATTTTATTGCTGGTTTGAGGAGAAATCCTAAGGGGCCAAGATGAAGATGCTTGCTTACAATCTTACAAAGAAGTATTGAAGTAGGATGGCAGAGCTAGTAGCATCATTCAAAATAACTAGAGATCTTTGTGTAATAGTAGATGTCTAGATGAGATAGCATCAGTAATCACTTGGTTGCTTAGGACATGGTTTTTAGTTGTAAAGTTGATTGGGGAGTGGGTAATCTTAAAATGTCAAATTTTATTCTAATAGGAAGTGCTTTGTTTCCTTGAAACAAACTTCTTTGCTTGGAAGAAACAAGCTTCTTGCTTGGAAGAAACAAACTTCTTTGCTTGGAAGGGTTGTCAGGAACGAATATGGCCTTGGCCCAAATCGACGAGATTCTGAAAAGAACATGAGAAGTTTGTTTAAAACCCCCAAGAAGTTTATATCTCAGGGACATCCATTATTTATCTGGTTCACAAAATGGGATATTAAGATCTGGCTCTGGGAAGACTATTGGAATGGGAATGCTTCTACATACTTGTTCTCCAGTGTATAATCCACTTTTCTTGAGGAATATTCAAATCGATCCTGTCATTCCTCTTTTTTCAATTTAGTAGAAAGTTACCTGACTGAAATTTCAGACTCTTGTTTCTGCCAAAGATTTTTGGAAAACTGCATTTCCCTATAGAGCAGTTATTTTGGTTAAGATGAGAGGCTGTACATAATGTACACAACAGAAAACTTTTCCTTGTTTCCTTTTTAAGGAAGTCATTCTAAATTGTTTCATTAGCTCTACAATTAAATCCTGTTGAATGATATGTTTTCCATGTCGATGTGCTATTTATGCACAACCAGAATGAAAAAAAGACTTGCAGGTACTTATTATAGTGTAAGAATGTAGTTTCTCTTTAAATACTTCTACATCTAATTCCCTTTTTATGTATTTTCCGGCATTAAAATGTCTTGTCCATTTTATTTTTACTTCTTTTTAGTCATACTGAGGATCTGGTAGATGGTGTATGCTTTAGGTATCATTCCTTTCTTCTTTCTTTCTTTTCAAATAAGGCTGTGCGTAGATTCTGAACTCCTTAATGTGGAAAATTTAATAACAACCAATCTTGATTATCTCCTTCATTGTTATTACCTTTAATTGGGCTGGGGCAGTGGCGGATTTAGGGGGGGTAGTGGTGGGCCTTAGCCCAGTCCCCTCCCAGCCCATTTCCATTTCTAATGGGTAATTTTTTTATTTTTTTATGAGTAAAATTTTTTTTTTGTGTGATTTTGATTTTAAAAAAAATATATAATAGCCCAACTTAAATTTTATTTTGGTCCGATCCTAGATCCGCCCTTTGTTGGGGCATCCTCGTATTTGCTGAAAGACATTCAGAATAAACACATCCATCGTGAACTTTGATTTGTGTGCACCTGATAATTGACATATCCGATTCATCACAGGATTGTATTGGGGAAGATACCAACACCTGACGGTCCAACAAATGCTTATACTGTTATCCGTGGCAGGTGGGTTGGTAAGTTATCTAGATGTATGTAGAAAAACTATTGCGCCGTATTAAGTATTCGGAATGTTAGTCACAGTATGCTTATTTATCCTCCAAAGGGTTTTAGGTTCTCCAAAATGATACTTCTAATAAGAAATTATTGACTGCCTAGTATCTTGATTATAAATATGGATTTCCTTATTACATAGGCTTCTTTAAGCAACCAATGTGATGTAGAATGGGAGGGGGAGGGGGAGAGGGAGAGAGGCTTTTGTTCAATACTTTAAATTTCTTTAAAAAAATGGAAAGTTTCTTACCTTAGATCTAACTATTACAAGAGAAATGTTTTAAATCTACACTTCTATATTTTAGTACACAATAGGTGCTTATTTTTGGCAAGTCTCCAATGCAGTCTCTCCATCACAATGCTTATTTTGTTTTGAATTTATATTCTGCATGTTCACCTCACCTTCTATCCTCTCATATAACTGGATTATGGCAATGAGACTATTTTACCAACCTTTTCTCATCTCCCCTCATCTTTGCTTTAGGAACACTACCAGGTTCATGGTTTTCTTTTAAGAATGAGCTAAATAATCATTAATCTGCCTTCCCCTTTGATAATTTAGATATTTAATATGGCGAACCAAAAACATGTGATCATAAAAGCTCCATTGGAATGTAAAAGATCTTCGAGCTCTCTTTTCTTGTGCTGTAATTTGTTTTCTAGGAGCATAATTAAGGCTCAGGTAAGTGAAACAAAGCTCTAACTAGTGCACGTGCCTCCTGTGACAATGATAATCCTCCGGCCTGAAAGACAAACATTACATTCTTTAGGATTTTGAAAATGAATCCTGCACAAATTGCTTTCAACATTAGAGTGTTGGCAAAATAGTCCAACATCAATTTGAGATTAGGCTTAAGGCCTGTTTGGCATGTCTTTTGATGTTGCTTCATGTAGAAGAGTTTTTGGATCTGAAAAGTACCTTTTAGCTTTTCAAAATCCATGCCAAATGGGCCCTAACATTTCAAATTTGGAGACTTAGGTTTGTGGGCGTGCTTACATCATTATATATGTTCTTGACGTGGAAAAATATCGAACAAAGAACGAGAATGAGAAAGAAAAGAGACAGAGAGGAGAGAAAGAGAAAGAGAAGAAGAGGGAGAGACTATCAAGCTTATTTCATATCAAAATTGTATCTTATTACAAAGCATAAGCCCCTTTATATAGGGTTTAAGACTAGTCTAACTTGGGTAAGATACATCTAACAAAATATCTATCAAATTTAGGTAAGGAACATAGTATAGAATCTAAAATCCTAATTATGTCTCCGACATGGAAAGTCTTCCAGATGATATATCTTCTAGGATTCCCATCAATTCTACTCATAAACCTTTCATATTAACTGCAATAGGTTCCCCTTACAATTGTAAAATGATTATAATTGTTATTTCGATTTTTTATCATTTCTTTAGAGTCTTCACTTCTTTCTTTACACATACTTCGGTGTATACCACTACAATATTGTCTAGGTTGATACATCCACCTCGACATTTGCCTCAATTACTGTGTGATCACGCTATGTAAAGGAAATTCCCATTCTCTGGATGTATGAAAAGACCACTTCTCCTCTTATTTATGCATAAGTTTTGCATATCCTCTCTCTGCATTGACCTAGTGGTTCACCATTAACTACCCCCAACTTCTAGCTCTATTCACCAACAAAACTTGCTCTGCCCGAAAGGGAACATGGATGGACAGGAATTCCACTTAAAGACTTTTTTGCCAAACTGGATCTGATTTTTTTTTATTATTATCATTTTTGGTGTAAGTTCAATTTTTTAAAGCTGTAATTGCTATCAAAATATGTTTCAATTACCTGGAATTCGTTATTTGGTTCATGGAGTTGTTTGCAATTAATTTAGATCTTTGTTGCATTTGATGATCATCCATGTAGGTGAAACTGTAGTCCTACTTAAATGACGTCTGTCATGAATTGTTTGTGCATGAAAGTGCAAGCATATTTGCTTTTATGCTTGTACAGGTAGACTAGTTTACATTTGTATGTTTGTACATGTAAATTTACACCATGTACTCTTTAACGTGTTAGATTTATATTTGTTAGGTAACTTGAATGTTACTTTTCTTATACTTTTAATTTTCTCTATATTCCCCTGTATTTCGGGGCTTTAACCATTAATCTCTATTACTACTACTATCTTTGTAGGACTTTGCCCAGCGGTCAACGAGGGGAGGTATATGAAGTGAATGGTGACCAAGTAGCTGTAATTTTTGATATCACTGGAAAGGCACAAAAGGAAGATAGAATCTTAGACCCTGCTCTCAGACCATCAATTTACTGGATTAGCGGTACATATTCTTCACTAGAAGGATTGGAGTATATGGTTGAATATGAATTGAGTTCATTCATAGTTTTTTGCTTAAATGTTATGGTTTTAGTGTTCTTGCATTCCTCATGGCCATACAATACGGTCATCTTTTAAGGTGAGGCGGCCACTACACTGAGTGATTGTGATCTTGGATGAGATTCGTAGGAGTAAAAAATATTTATTTGATAATGTCATGCTGTGGAATGGGGAGAAAAAAATTTATGTTAATTGCAATAGCTCAAAACTAAACTGGTGTTGCAGTGCAGAATGAGGAACAAATAAAATTTGTTTTATTGTGATACTCGTGGTGTTGATTCCTTGCAGTTTTTGGTTTGGCCTCGGTGCTCTCAAGAACAAATAGAATCTCTGGTTTATAGTTGCAGGACAAAATTAGTTTATTCTGGATCTGTTGCCCCTGACTTTGGCAATATTTAGTCTTGAGATGAATTTGATGTCCTTTTAATTCGAAAGTCATGTTTGCACATTTACTTTTTTGTTATCTTAGTGTGAGCCGAACTGCCTAAATTGCAGCTTTTTATGGAATCTCGTTTTACAGATCTTGTTCAAGGGTTGTGCTCTTTTGGTGCCTAGTTTGGATCCTAGGCAGAGATTATATGTCTTATTTTTCATAATCAAGCTTATCAATTCTGCACTGCCGTTTGATTGTTATTTGCCCGATCTTTTATGTTATGTTTACATTTCCAATGCTCTCTTACATGTTATCAAAGCTGACTAGTACTTCTATATGCAGTTAAGGACATCGAGCATGATGTTGATGCTCAAAGTCATGACTGCTATGTTGCTATGGAAGCACTCTGTGAGGTACCCATCTTTAATGGATAATAACATAACTAGTTTTTGCAACTCTTTATATTGACTTTTATTTCCTTCTTACCATTTTTGTCATAATGACTGCAGGTCTTGCAGACTCGACAACCTCTCATTGTATACTTTCCAGATTTTTCTTTATGGATTTCAAGGGCTATCTCAAAATCAGATCGTAAAGAGTTTATCACTAAGGTCAAAGAGATGTTTGACCAATTATCCGGACCTGTAGTTTTGATATGTGGTCAAAACAAAGCAGAAACCGGTTCTAAAGAAAAGGAGAAATTTGTAAGTCGTAAGATATGGATAATTTTTTTACGGGTCTGCTCTTCCCTCAGCCATGGATGATGCTTCAGTATTTGTGGATAACGTTTTTTTCCTTCTGTTGCCAACAGACAATGATACTTCCAAATTTGGGCCGTCTTGCCAAATTGGTAATTTTTATAATCTTTGTAGCTGTTATATGCTTATTGATACTTTGGACTTTCAGTTTTAGACTTACTGAGATATATTATTTGCTTTAATTGCTCCACCACCTCTCTCTCTCTGATAACTCGTGAATAGAAATATTGTTTTGTGGTGATGCTACTGTAATTGAAGTTGCATACGTTCTAATTATTTTAAACAGGTGGTAACTGGTAAGATATGATAGTATCCTTCTGTCCATATTTTTAGGATTTGCAGTGAACGTCTAAAAATGTATCTCCATGCAAATCACAGTGTCAAGCAATTTATTGTTTGATTTATCAAATCTAAGACTATAAGACAAATTATCTGGAAGATTAACCATGTGAAATATGGCAGGAAATTTGTGTCGAATTTCCGTGCTTAGGGGTTGAAGTCTGTCAAATATATCACATCCTTCGAAAATCATTTAAAAAAATATTTTGAATTCAAGGCTATTGAATTTTTTGTTATTCCTTAAAATGCGTAGAGTTGTTTGTTTTCAATATGGTTATCCGTTTGTATTTGATAAAATCTTGAAGGGTTGACAGTTTATTTGAGATATGCTTGGAGATAACCGTCATACAGGAGAAGTAACTGCTAGCTGTAAAAAAATTGCCGTGTTTCTTCACCATAAACCTGTTCTTTAGCTGTGATTTTTCTCCAACTCTTTTCATCCCAACTTGTTGTACTTCCATTATTTGGTTAAATGAAATATTTCCGTAGTTATTAAAATCGGACTGGACTGGCAGGTTTGGCCCGGAATTGGCAAACTGGTTGGGGTTGCTTTATCTGACCGTCTAGCCAAGGAACGGGTCAATACCTGCCAGAACCGGGTGGTTATGAATCAAAACTGGAACGGTTCTTAGTGCCAACCTGCCCGTTAGCAAACCAATTTATATAGTGAGTAAATATATATATATATCATAGGCTCCATTACAAAATTATGACTATTATAAATATTAAGGAAGAGCAAGATGTAATAAATTAATAGTATGTAATAAATTAATAGTATACCTTTATTTGATTCGTCCAGAAAAAGAAATATATTTAAATATTTTTTATTTTTCAATTTGTATTTTACCTATGCAATATACGTTTAATTTGGGATCACCATAACATAATATATATATATATATATATATATATATATATAAATTCATGATCCAACATTGACCCACCATTTAAGTCAGTGATCTACTGGTTAAGCCAGTGGCCCAATAACTGATAACTTGTCTAAGTCGACCTTTGATGCAGGTCTGAATGATTATTTCCCGAGTTAAACGATGTCTTGCATATAGGGATAGAAAAAGTCTTCTGGTCTAGTGGTATTTCTTTGTCATGACCTTCTGATTTCGCTGAAAATTTCCTTTTAACTCTGGATATCCCAGCTCGAGTTACTTGAACTGTGCGATTGAAATATACTTTCTGCATTCTGAAAACATGTGGTGTTGATAAATTTTTTTGCTTTAAATATGTCTTGCTTTGTTACAAAACTGGACGGTACTTGATATAATATTCGGATGCTTCTTACTTTACAGCCTCTTTCCTTGAAGCGACTTACAGAGGGATTAAAAACCACCAAGCGATCTGAAGATGATGATATATATAAGCTATTCAGTAATGTCATGAATATATACCCCCCAAAGGTAATTTTTCCTAATCAAGACCACATACAAGTAATTAAAGGATTTCATGGTACACTTTGCTGTTATTTAGTACTCGACATGATTATCATTTCATGTTCTCTTATCTGCTAAAGGTATTCTTTTCTTGTTATGAATGTCACATTCATTATCTAAGGAATTCGGGGACTTATTGCATGGGGAAAGCTGGAACCCTTCTCTATTAGAGCAATATTAATCAATTGCACACACAGAGGCACTGGACACGTAACTGCAATTTCAAACTGTTGAAGATATAAATTTAAATAAATAAAGTCGTTTCTTGTCCAACGACTTAATGTTTTTGATGAGGTTGTCTTCTAATTAAAATGTTATTTAGTACGAGTACATAGCATCAAAAGATAGAATTATGTTATCTGCCAATGATACTTGATGTTGGCAGGAAGAAGATCTTCTGAGGACATTCAGTAAACAGATTGAAGAAGACCGGAGAATTGTGATAGCTCGAAGCAACTTAAATGAATTGCACAAGGTACAACTACAGGATTTTGGTTGTGGGTGTCCTCTTGATTATTTCATGTATTTTAGTTCTGTTCTGAAATATTTATTATATTTTTAGGCAAATCAGTTATCATTTATGTTAGGCTAAGCTTAAAAGTTAGTCGATGGTGTGTAAATTTGTAAGATAGTTTCAATGATAAATATTCATTTCAGGTCCTCGAGGAGCATGAACTATCATGCACGGACCTGTTAAATGTGAATACTGATGATGTGATACTGACAAAACGGAGTAAGATTTCTACGCCTTGCACAACCGCGTGTTTTCGTATGTATATAAGCATGACATATTGCAATATATGCCATTATTTTACCACAAGGCCATCTTCATTTGCATTCAAATGTGTTTTCCAAGTGGCTAGATGTTCAAGGAACTTCATTGGCAGTGAGGTCAAAGTTCACTTTTTGAAGGAACTTATTGTAAGCTTCTTTGTCCTCATGTTGGGCAAGATGGAAATAGTATACTTGGAGTTGCTGGAACATAATGATTGATTTGAGATCTTACTCCTGCCCTCCCACCCGACTTTCACTTGAAAGAAAGACATATCAAACAATTTGGTACCCTCATATAGGATCCTCTCTTTCTAATTTTTGAACTTTTTTGGCTGCAAAGGTTAGAATAGGAACAAATTATAGAAACATTCTGCATGAAATTTTTGGCGCATTGAAGAGAAGGAAAAATTGACAACAATATGTGGTACAATATGCTTACTAGGCTAATTCACTTGTGATACTTGTGAAAAGTGGTAGTCAGCGTTAGGATATGCTTTTGCATAAGAATTG
Source organism: Fraxinus sp. D2006-0159 (assembly GCA_903798375.1). NCBI lineage: Eukaryota > Viridiplantae > Streptophyta > Magnoliopsida > Lamiales > Oleaceae > Fraxinus > Fraxinus sp. D2006-0159. The sequence goes on from CAIGRQ010304080.1 coordinate 14,677, forward strand.
TTGACTACTTACTGGTCATAAAGTAGCCCCCTGTGAAAAATCTTCCAATTTGAAAATGCAATTTTCGAGGTGCTTTCTATCAACAAGGTAAATTAAGCTATCAGGGAAAACAGTAGCTTAGATTTACTCTTGATGCTTGACATTTAGGTGGAAATTGTAAGACATATGTCCTAGACAATATTTGTATTTTTGAATAGACAAGGCATGTAATCTCTTTTGCAACATTTTTTGTATTTTGCGATGAAATCTTGGGACAATACAAACTTAAAACTAAATATATAGGAACTATCTTAACTTAGAGGTTAACATTCATGAAAGATTTCATTCTGAAGATGCTACCATTGTTACTATTAAAAAATGCCATTGAACTCCATGGATTTGACCTCTCAATATTGCCATATTTACATATTATTTCTTCTGTATCTTTTGCTTTAGTTCTAGACTATGTTGGAGGGATGTTTTCAAATTTCGTAGTTACTGCTTTTCATCATCATGCTTATCAATATCAACAATTTCATTTTACCTTTTGGGTTGCAGAAGCAGAAATGGTCATTGGTTGGGCTAAAAATCACTACCTATCCTCGTGCCTTCTTCCTTCCATCAAGGGGGATCGATTGCATTTGCCTTACGAGAGGTAATTATCTTTATGCTTGTGATTTTCTGGGTATCAAATTTTTTGATTGTTTATGTTTGTTGCTACTCTCTACCACATGTAGCCTTGAACTCGCAATTTTGAGGTTAAAGGAGCGGGAAACAGTATCCAAGAAGTCTTCACAGAATTTGAAGGTCTTTCCCTTTATTATCATGATACATACATTGTATCGCCAATTTTCGTGCTCATTCTTGTACTAATGAAGACTTGTTTCAGAATCTTGCCAAGGATGAGTACGAGAGCAACTTTGTTTCAGCAGTAGTTCCTCCAGGTGAGATTGGTGTCAAGTTTGATGATGTTGGTGCTCTTGAAGATGTAAAGAAGGCTCTGAATGAACTTGTAATTCTTCCCATGCGGAGACCCGAGCTCTTCTCCAGTGGAAACCTGTTGCGGGTAAGTTACAAATATATTCTGCATTCAATTTTTGCATTTTGTTGCACTTTCGGTTTGTAAAAAATATTGCGGCTTTTGTCAGCCTTGCAAAGGGATATTACTCTTTGGACCTCCTGGAACTGGGAAAACCCTTCTTGCTAAGGCGCTGGCAACAGAAGCAGGGGCTAATTTCATCAGCATTACTGGTTCAACTCTTACGTCTAAGGTGTGTATCATTCTACCTCTTGCTTCGCATGTGAGCTTGCCTCTTTTTTTTTTTTTTTTCC
>CAIGRQ010304086.1:0-10750 GCA_903798375.1 Fraxinus sp. D2006-0159
AAAGCTTCCAGTGACTTACAAGCAAGGAGCACCGATCCTTATACAATGTTGAGATTTACGGAATCTCAACACAACCCACACTATTGAGCTTTACTGGACCTCAATATGACCCACACGAGACTTACAACAAGGGGCATCAATCCTACAATGTTGATCTTTAACGGGCTTCAACACGACCTACAATTCAAATAGATTTTACAAATGAATTCTCTTTTTTTAATGAATGATAAATTCAAAGTTGAGTACGAGAAGAGAATGAGGCTAACACTTTAATAGATTATAAATAAAAATGTTCTTTATTTTAAAACGTTAATACTTAAAAATAAGTTTCATAAAACTTTTTAATTTATTTTTTTTAAAATAGATGGTGGGTTTGGCTCTCTAAATTACGTTTCCTATTCTTAATGTACAATTATTACACTTAATAAGTAACAAAGTTGAATATTCTACATTTAAATTGATTAGCCATTGACATATAAAAAATTATTTTAAATAAAATATGAGAAAAATCAATAAATGTTTATTGAGAAAAGCAATATGAAGAGTCAAAATAGAGAGAATTGTTGGAGTGCATAAAATTTTGACTCATTAAATTTAAAGATGCTCTTTATAATGCATAAGATGTTATTTATATATAAATAGTCTTTTAGATATGCTCTTCATAACGTTAAGGACAAATAGAACAATTAGTTGATAACTTACCCACAAACATGTATTTTATCGCGGAGGAATAATGGAATGTTTAGTTATTACTCATCCGTACCATAAAGATAGATTTACTTTTATTTTCACACATATTAAGAAAATGAATTTAATATAGTTGGAAATATAAATTTTCTTACATTTTTTCTAATATAATCCTACATTAAATAACGATTTAAATAGAAGTAGTTCATATTTATTAATAACAACGAGCATTGAATATAAATATTTTTAGGGTACTAAGAAATCAACTATACTCTCAACAAGAAATATAGCATATAATTTGGCACGAACGAAAAGAAAGCAAGCATATATTTCGGGACGGAGAAAGTACTTTATCTAATCTATGAGGACCTATGTGCCTCGTTTTGAAAGGTTGAGATTTAAAAACCTTGAAAAATCAAATGGCGACTCAAGTGTAAACATGGTTGTGGATGTTTAAGAAAATTAATTATGATTTTTACATTCCTCCCTTGAGACCAACGAAGATTGCGCTCCAGCTGGTGGTGAAGGAAACGGGGATGCGACTCGTTCCTACAATTTTTTTCCGAAATCACTCGCTTTTCGTTCACTTTGTAAAAAAGTTCAAGAAACATAAACGAAAAGAGTTTTAAAACATCAATATCTGGGTACAAAAAAAAAAAAAATGTTCAACAATCAATATCTTTCCTAATTAACAATTTTTTCATCTCCTAAAATATTAAATCATAATCAAGAGAACTACATGTAATATAATCTCACGTCCGTGATTACTCTTTGACTTATAAACTGTAGATCCACAAATAAACTAAGAAATGAAATAGAGAAAAAAAAATCAATAATCAAAAGTTTTATTAATGATAATGTTGTGGTGTGATCCAAATTTCATGTGATTTGGCATTTGATTGATTGGAGGAAGTCTAATTAACTCGGGTTTGTAAAGTCCTAAGGTGTGGAGATCAAATTTTCATGATAATTAGGAGTTTGACTTGAAGGACTAAAGACATGTTTTAGAACTTCAAATCCGAGAAACAGGCAATACAGCGCCAAGAGGAAGAGAAAGGCAAAAACCCCGGCCCTGCGGCGTCGGGCCCCTTGTTGGGAAAAATGTAACGGGCAACACGGCGCCCCGGTGGCGTGATGCTTTCCGCGATTTTCTCATTTTTCTTGTTTTTCGACATCTTCTCCATCTTGAACTCCAATAAGATGGTTTATATATATTTTCACATTGTATCTCTATATTGGAACATTTTCATACATTATCTTTTACATCTTCAACAGCATATTGAGAGATTAAGAGTTTAGATTTCAATTGAGATTATTGGAATCTTAATTTTGTAAACACATAACTTTTGATTATAGTGAATTGTTCTCATCTGACCGTGGTTTTTTTCTCGAATTGGATTTTCATGTAAATTCTCGTGTTCTTGTTTTCTTTTTCATTATTGCCATTATTTTGCGATCCGTTTCATAATAGATAATTATTGTCTCAACATTGTTTTTTTTTTTTAATTCAAACCACCATATAGTGGTGTATTTATTAAAATGAAGTGAAACCATTGAAGCAAAGGGAGTGGAACAAAGCCGAGACCTCTCAACAAGTAAAACAGACACAAAACACTCCTAAATCAATTCAATTAGTCTAGTCGAAATAAATTAGGAGTAGACGCAAAAAAGGTTAATATCAGATAGCAAGCAAATTAATAAAAAGTATTTCAATAAGTAATAACGTTGGCATTGGCAACCCTTTATGAGACCAAACTCCTACTAATTTTGGGTCCACATGCTTTAACTTAGTCCCAATCACAAGTCTTAAAAGCATCAATTTTTAGATGGCAAAATCGAAACACGTGGACATCAAATCTCACTTCACAAGCATGAAAACAATATCTTTTTATCTATACATTTGAGGCCTACTTGAACTGTTTGGGATGGGTATTATGATTGTTTTATACAATCCATGAGATTTGTATTAGACTTTTTTATACCAAAAGTGAAGCTTAGAAGAGAGGGTTGACGGGATAGTGGGAATTGGAATCCACATGGGTGCTCATACTTAAAAAGATACAAGGGAATGACTTAATACATGAGTGAGTGTAGCCACGTCAACGAGTCGAATCGAAACTCGAGCTCAGCTCAAACAAAACAAGTCTAAACTTTATTGGGCCCGAGCCGAGCCAACTTAGTTTTTTATTTTTCGTGTCAAATCTAATTTTTTATTTTTCTTTTTTTAAAATTTTCTTTTTGGTAGCTGCCTAGCAAGTACGCAGGCAGCTATTTAGCAAGCAGGCAGATGCATGTTAATTTTACTTCTTCTTTTTTTGTCGGGCAGGCAGTAAAAAGTCCGGCCCGGGCCGTCTGAGCCGACGATCTTCTTTGACATGGCTATGTGTGTGTGTGTGGGGCGGGGGTGGAGTGGGGGGGATTAAGGTTTCCATGTGAGTCTAGAATATTTCAATTGACTATTTTGATGTCTTTGACGAACGGTCGATGTAGATGGTGATACAACAATAATTTATGGAAGAATAAAGACATGAATTTTCAATATCAATTATGTCCAAAAGATATATTTGCATTGATTATCATAAAAGATATCAGTTCTCGATGTCATATTATAATTGTATAGATTATTTACATTATATTTCAACGGTAGATTAAACCGTTTAGGTCTGAAAAATTTCAATTGATATAATTGAGTGAGAGGGTTTTCTTACTATATAATTTGTTTTCCTGAAACTAGACAAATATTTAAAAACTCGCCAAAAGGGGAAGTCCCATTTCCAATAAAGAGATGTAAATAATATTCAATTTTAGATGAAAAATATAAACAAATAAATATATACATGTAAATATAGATACTCTAACGATATATTTGCCTAAACTTAAAAGTAAATCATATTTACTTTTTAAGTACATACCTACTCTTTTCTAATTTGGGATTAAAAGAATTATGTATTTTGATGGTAATTGTGAGAGTTAATTTCAACCTAAACAACTTATTTTTTAGGTTAATCAAGACAAAATTATTTACTTTTTCAATTGAATTACTTAAAAGTAAAACGTTCAAGCTTTGTGAAAATGCACTTAACATCCACATGGGTGGAGCGTCAAATACTCTCTTTGGAGTAAAGGGTTGTCACGTTTGTAATATAAAATAATTATTTTAATATTGAGAATAAATAAATGGTAGATTTTGTATTGGTCTAACTGCCAGCAAAATATTAAATGTAAACAAGTTGGCACGTAAGTAATACGATTTTTATATTATGATATTCAATATGTGGATAAAGAATTGTTGTATAATTGAATTTTTTAATACCTTATTTTATACACAAATTATCTTGAACTGCACAAAATTATGTAGAAATTGATTTTCATGCGTTCATGTTGATGATATATTTGTCAAATCATCCTATCTAAGAGGTAATATCGATATATTTGTTGAATCATTATGTCTAAGAAGTAATATCGTTAATAAAGAAATATATTTGATTAATAAAATTTTCAATATGATTAGTCAAGAGCATGCTGAAATTATTTTTCATCAAGACCCTGTTAGTGGTCTGATTATTTAATTGTTAAAACAACATAAATATTTATTACTTATTATTTAAAAAAATTCAATTAATAATTTAAAATATTAGCAAATTTAAAAATCTATTGAATCATGTGTGGACCCAATTGAATCAGGACGTAAAATGATAGCACCAACTCATTAATATTCAATTTTAGTAGCATGTGTGTATTGGTCGTACAATATATTTGATGGGTTCGGTAGTTATTAAAATTGAAAAATTAGTCGTTACTGTTAACTTTTATTAAACGAGTAGTACCCAATAACGGTTATATTTTCAATTATATGTTGTGGCAGTAGAACATGTTTGGTAGAACTCAAAATTCGATTAAAATTGAAAATATAGTCGTTATTGAGTCTCACTCGTCGAATAAAAATCAATAACAACGACTAATTTTTCAATTTTAATCCGATTTTAATATCTACCAAACATACTCTTAAAATAGTGAGAAAATTAATATTATACTTTTTTTTTCTTTTCTTATACAGCTTAATGGTGCATTTTAAATGAATATTATATTCGGCAATTGATACTCATGTAGGTATGGGCCCTTGTATCACAAGGCAAATGCAGATAGCATTCATATGATCATGTCTGCAGGCTAAACCTAGATTCATTATCTAATTTTGTAGCACTTTGGAGAATTAATTTTATTTTATTTTAAATCTCTGAGTTCAAACGTGGCAAGCTTACATTGGCAGCTAGCCCAAATATTCAGACCCGACACAAATTACCTTTCTAGACCACTCGAGCTTGGACCTGATCAAATAAGGGCGAGTTATTCAAAATTTGCATCTTCATCCAACTTTACACGTCTACATGTTGTAAGGAATGATTTGAAGTTTTATTCTAAAAAGGTTAACCATACGTGTGGGAGTTTAATCACTTTATAAACCTATTACGTACATATCTCGTGTATAATTTATGTGGAATTTTGTTCGCACCTTCTCAACAATTCTCCCTTTGAATGAAATACCACATCATCCCTTCAAGCGATGGTTTATCTGCTAAGGAAAGGACTATATGTTCTGTAAGACCTAATTCTTCTATTGCGTCTAGGTCAAGGTCACGATCTTACGTTAGCACAATTGTATGGAGAATTTTGTCCGATCATCACAATTCAATTTAAGTCCACTATCTTTGTTCGACTACAACCATCTATAAATAAATGAAAACAATTGACTACCTATGTAACAACATACCTAAATTTTCGCATCATCACCAAATTCAAATTCCAGATGGAAAACAACTCAATGAAGCACTAACAAATGAGTCCCCACAGCTTGCAATTTCTTCTGTAGGTGAAGCATTTTCCATCATGCTCCCCTATCATTTCAAACTTCAATTATCCAACATTACATGTGCATACCCATACTATCAATCTCAAATGCCTTGTCTATCAACCTTTTATATTCAAAGTTTTATTATCATCTAGACAATGAGTAATGCAATTCAAAATATGAATAGCTATAGAAAGAAAAGAATCATTTTAATCATGAATGATTGTACGTACTTTTAACGTTTTTAATAAAGTGAAATCAAGTAAGATCGACTGGAACGAATAAATAGACAAATCGGAAGTGACAACGTACCAAAAAGTCTAAAATGAATCTTAGAAAGCAAGAGTCAAATTTGCATGATCGGAATTTGAGGATGTTTGGTGAGTAATGGGGCAGGGAACAATATTTTCGCATTCTAATAATTGGAAATTACAGGACTAAATAAATGGCCTGTTTTTCCAAATTTGTGGAAAGTGATAATGACATTGACTAACTGAACAAGCCAAGAATATATTAATTGTGGATCTATTCTGGGACTGGATTTAATTCAAAGAACATCTAGGCATGCATGCCTACAAAATCATGGTCTCAATGTCTTCTCTACAAATTGAATTTTTGCAAATTTGATAAGTAAATTATATCAAAATAAGTTATTTTTTTTAAAGTAAGTTGTTATTTATTAAATTGTTCCTTCAAAGATCTCCAATCAATGAATGAATCAATTTTGTAATTTTTATATTAATTATTCAGATTATATAACCTAAATATCTAATCGACATCATCCAAACAGCTAATCAAGAAGGATTTTTTTGTTTTTCTTCAAAAACTGGTTGTTAATCAATTTTGTTTTGTAGTTCATTAGAAGTGTTTGAGCGTGCACATACCTTATAAAAAAATAAAATCCTATATTTTTTTGTAGAATTATTATTATTATTATTATGGTGGTATTGAAAAAGCAACAGATGTATAGAAGCAGCATTAACAAGAAAAACAATAAGGCTCCGTTTGATAGCCATGATTTTTCATGTCCATTTTTCAACTTTTGCACCTGTTTGATAGCAAAATTTTCCCCATTTTTTTTTTTTCAAACTTTCCACATTTTCCACCTTTTGGAGGAAAACCCTTTCTTGGTGTTTTGATTGGAATTGATTTTCCAGGTTCTTAGATGTTTTTTTTTTTTTTGACAATTGAAAAAAATTCTATCAACAATGGTAAAAAAAAAAAATTCTCTTTAATGAAAAATTTCCATGCAAAACAAAATCAAACAAATGATATTTGGTATGGTACAAGAAGGATTTTTTTGTTTTTCTTAAAAAACTGGTTGTTAATCAATTTTGTTTTGTAGTTCATTAGAAGTGTTTGAGCGTGCACATACCTTATAAAAAAATAAAATCCTATATTTTTTTTGTAGAATTATTATTATTATTATTATGGTGGTATTGAAAAAGCAACAGATGTATAGAAGCAGCATTAACAAGAAAAACAATAAGGCTCCGTTTGATAGCCATGATTTTTCATGTTCATTTTTCAACTTTTGCACCTGTTTGATAGCAAAATTTTCCCCGAATTTTTTTTTCAAACTTTCCACATTTTCCACCTTTTGGAGGAAAACCCTTTCTTGGTGTTTTGATTGGAATTGATTTTCCAGGTTCTTAGATGTTTTGTTTTGTTTGACAATTGGAAAAAATTCTATCAACAATGGTAAAAAAAATAAATTATTCTCTTTAATGAACAATTTTCATGCAAAACAAAATCAAACGAATATATTTGGTATGGTAATTTTTTTTTTTTTTTTACAATTGGGACAAATTCTAGACTTAATGGTAGAAAAATTATCACTTTATAGATAATTTTCATAAAAAATGAAGTTAAACAGAACCAAATTTTTAACATTTTTCAAGTATAAAATTATACTAGTCAAACACAATTAATTACAATTTTTAATAAAATAATTTTTAGACAAATCAATTCCCTATAAAATATTTTCTTTTCACACATTTTTTTTTACCCCGCAATCAAACGAGCCTAAAAGCTAAAGTCAAATAAGTATCTCTTTTGAGTGCGATGCAATCATATTGTATTTGATGCCTTAAGCTTTATGCCTTTCTTTTTCTTCAGTCAATTGGTCCATCGAACAGAGAANCCCCGCAATCAAACGAGCCTAAAAGCTAAAGTCAAATAAGTATCTCTTTTGAGTGCGATGCAATCATATTGTATTTGATGCCTTAAGCTTTATGCCTTTCTTTTTCTTCAGTCAATTGGTCCATCGAACAGAGAAAATCTAAAAAGCAATTCGGGATTCGTTCACGTGGTACTGAATAGAAATTTGATACGACGTTAAATAGGCAATTATTACTCTGTCAAATCAAACTTATCATAAAAATTAACAAATGTGTTGCCATGATCTCACATGAAGTTTTTTTTTATTGGACTGCTTTAAACACGATCAACTTTTTTATCAAATCATCTACTGTCATTTCGAATTATATCATTACGTCTATTAAATTTCTTATAGTAAAATCCTTAAATCAAGTTGGCGAAGAGGTGACACTTGTCAAAATGGCCCCATAGGAGAGCCCTTCAATTCTAAACAACCCTTTCGGTGACGTGTTATGAGATATATTTCTACTGAGTGTTTCTAGTCATGTCATTTGTTTTGCAGCAATTACTGTCAAAAAAAAAAAAAGGTCAAATATTTTGACAGCTGGAAATCATAATATCCCTCCCGTGGTGCTCTTGCTTTCAACATTAATGCAACGTGTCCACAATCTGTATGCATTACAAAATTAAATCTGTGCAGATACTGAGCTCTCCTCCACTGGCGCTCTTTCTTTCAACGTGTACGCATTACAAAATTACATCTGTACAAATACTGAGCTCTCCTCAGCAGGACACTGAGTTCAACACTATCCTCCTCAGAGGTTGATCGAAGTTACGTCTAATCAAACTTTCCAAATGTTTGACCAATACTGTAGTGAAGAAGAGAATTCATTTTTATTTTTATTTTTCTAATTTCTAGAAATTTAAAAGCGCGTTTTCTACTAAACACGAACGATGTTATTATATACCAACATTCACTTGAGAGATACAAACTTTGACGTGCTAGTTGTTTATTTGTGTTCAGATCAAACCATTAATTCAGGTCAAAATCCATTTAGTGAACTAACATAATTCGATGGGTACCTTAATTTAAACAAAAGTACACAAAACTCAATAAAGTACCTTTGTTGAGATAAAAGTATAAATTGAATGGCTCAAATTTTACCAATACACAATCGTTACAAGATGAAATTCAACAATCCACTTAAAATCCAAACAAATTCAATTTACCTTTTTTTTCAGAATTAGAACATCTATACGTGAAATGTTTATTAATATCGAATAGAATATGTAACATAGACTTAGGAGGGGGACTCGGCTTAACCTCAAATTAAAATTGCAATGAAATAATGCTTGTTCTGTCCTAAGAAAGCGAATAAAATATAAAAACTAAAGATTTATACTTCGTGCATCCTAATCATATTCTTCGTTATCATACGCCAAGTGTAGTATTTCTCTAACTCTGATCGCTTACTCAAAAGATTAAAAGATGTCGCTATTTACCCTCCATCCGCTCCTTACCTCCAACAATTTGTTCTTCAACAAATTTCAAGTATTTACTAGAAAAGTATATGCAATACTCCACATATAAGGAAAAAAAATTCCCCCAATTAGATTTGTTATCAAACCCTTTTGATAAAGAGTAATGATATTCATCCTCACTGGGGTTACAAACACAGTCTAGGTGACGTTAATGTGGCATTAAATGTCAGGTGAAGTTAAATAACTTTTCATTTAACCTATCATTTAGATCCACTTAAACTGTGTTTACGAGGATGAATAACATTACTCTTTGATAAAAGACAAATAAGCAAAGCAAGATCAATTATAAAGGCCAAAAATGGGCTGGATCACATTATGCACAGCTAGCTATATTTTTGTTCAAATTGGTGAAATATATGGGGACCAGTCAAAAGGACACCCTCCGACTACTATTAACTTAATGAAATGCGGACAATTTTCATTGATTAATATCCTCATGAGTGACCCCTACGATGCCTTGACAAAAAAAGTTATCATTAACTGTGAGGCACAGGACCACCTACAGAAATTTGAATAGTAAAAACCCAACAAAATTTAAAGCATATAGATGCAACTTTTAACTTGTAATATATCCTTGTTTGACCCGCATTATTCTCTCCTTAAAATGAAAAATATGATCGTTATCCATCACATCAATATTTAAATTTAAAATTTTCTATCTCTTATGTGAACTTCAATAACGACTATATTTCTCATTCTTATTCTACGATAATTTGGTCCAACCATGAGCATAATTAGACAGAAAATAAGTTTTCAATCCAACAACATAGGGCACAGAGAGTTGAGATTCTTTTAGGTCACTTCAAGGCAGGAAGACCCTGACCCACGCCACCCACCTGTCATTTCAATACGCTGTTATGAGAGGTAGGTACAGCACTTCATATATTACAGTAACAATTAGAGGTGAGTAAAGTTAAAAACAGTAAAATAAAGGCTATGGATGAGAAACATGATAAGAAAGTCACGTCGGGGAATATTGAAGTAATATTTCGGAATTGTAGTCAATGAATGATGATAATCATTAGTACAAATAGAAAAACACAAGTTGGAGACATTAGTTTGACCCATTTTTAGTCAAAACTTCATTTTAAAATAGTGATTCCATGAAAAATATGTTAATTTTTTTTAAATTTACGTATAATATTATTTTATTAAAAAATATGTAATTGAAAATAAGAGAGAAAAAATCGATTTAAAAAAAAATGAATACAAACAAGAATTATGATTTTGTGGCCAAGAAAAGAGCACAACAATTAACAAATATTTTGGGATAACAAAAAAATCTGTCAAAGTCGATATCCTCGGATGAGACAGGGATTACACGTTTAATCGAGTATTATGATTGGGTCGGGTACTGGTAACATGGGCCCCGCCCCGTCCTATTTAATGTTTAAATTTATTTATTTATTTTGAAAACTGATCAATACTATAAATGAAAAACTTTACAAAACTTTATTAATTCTAATAGAAGATGACAATTAAGATTCTCTAAAAAATATGATGAATGATAAAAAGTCTTCGTTTTTCAAATATACTAGTTTCTACCTGTGCGATGCACGGGCTGTGTTATTT
>CAIGRQ010304087.1:0-14954 GCA_903798375.1 Fraxinus sp. D2006-0159
TTGTGCATATCCTGCAAGAAAAATGAAAGATTTGGGACTGCAATTACAATTATCTATTATTAATTTTGGCTGTATGTAACATGAATACGAACGGACTTGGACGGTAACTCAAAAGGTCAATTATGGGGTTTTCAACTAATTTGGAAGACCATGGGATATTTCGCAATAAGTTCAAAGAATGGGGAACTAATCATATTTTGTCAATATTATTAATTGTGTGTTAGAGCATCTCCAAGAGATTCTTTAAATATGAGATACTCTCTATTTTAAAAAGTCGACATTTAAAATCATGCTCCAAGAGACTCTTTAAATTAACATTTTAATTTAGAGAGTGGGTTTGACTCTCCAAATTTGGAGAGCCAAATTCACTCTATATAATTAAATGCATTCAAAAAGTTTCAATTTTCTATGTAGAAAAATAATAAAATAATCTAAAAAAACTAGTTAAAATAAAAGATAAATAGAAATAATAAATATTTTTTTGGGAGTAATAAAATTAAGTGTTAAATATAAAGAGTTTGTTGGAGTACTTCAAAATTTTAACTCTCTAAATTTATAGATGCTCTCCAAATGATAGAATATACCCTTTAAAAATAGAGAGCCTCTTGGAGATACTCTTAGTTGTTAAACCCTACACCAAATCCACGCCACCAAAAAAAGTTTACCGCCGTGATGTGTGGCCGACGGGCACGTTAACAGTCTCGGTAGACCTTATAACTAAACCTGATTTTTCAACATTCCAGGAAGCACCAATTTATACTTGTACCCATAACAGCATTAATGATAATATAACGACACTTTTTGCAATTGGTTTCCTTGTGGAGATCGATTCTTTGAGATTTTCGTTGATCTCCAAGGATCACATGCTAATTTTCAAGAATTGATAAGATAGCTTTTGTTGACCTATGGTTAACTTTATCCTTAATATTTTGATCATAACAAACAAATTAATTTTGTTTTTAACAATGGAGTTTAAGTGTTCAAGGCATTCGATGTAAAATTGATCAATCATGGACGAAAGATCGCTATCAAGACTTTCATATTACAAATCGGATTTATAATGAAGGTTGAGATGTAATCGAGCATTCAAGTCAAATCATTCGAGACAAGAGATTCAAAAGTCAAACATCAAATGAAAATTTTAGACTATACGTTTTTATTCACTTGCAAATGTATAAACACTTCAATCTTTATCAATGAATAATTGAAGCTCTACAATAAATTTCTATGCAAAAAAAAAAAACAAAAAAAATTGACATTTAAACATTAGATCACATTTTATAATATCATTCGTGTTGAGAAATAAGTTGAAAGTGCATTTCAAAAGTCTGTATTTTTTAAAACATTCAAGTTGAGGAATTGAAAAGAAAACTGTCCAAGCAAACGTTTGGTTCAACAAAACAGACATCTGATTCGTCCAATGGTCACCTTTTTTGCTGTTTTGATTTCTGAGGCACAACGGCTATTTTTGTATGACTGGTTCAGAGTATCGATGTTCGGTTGCTTATCCGTTTGTACAGTTTATTTCATTCCTTGGACTCTATAAATACTTTTACTTTTTGCATTCATAACAACGTTCTTTGGGAGCATTAAAAGTGAAAATTTATTGAGCATATCTCTTGAGCTTATATCTTATTTTCATTAAACAAGAACTTTAAAAATCTTTGACTGATTCGATTCGTCTTTTGAAAATCATATTTTCATCAAAATTTTCTCATCTAACACTTGAACTTAATTTATTACAAATTTATTGGAATGTTAGACTCTCCTTGTACTTAACTCTTTCATATCATCTATTAAGCAAGAATTTTCATTTTAATATCATTTAAACTTATGGATCATATTGAGGTCCCGTAAAACTCAATATTATATATAGATCGGATTGGATTACACCACAAATCAATCAATATAGTAAAAATGTCTCGCTCGTGTCGGAGTGCTTGGTAACATAAGACGTAGATCATTGATTTAAATCGAACCTCCACAATTATATTGTTTGCATTCTCTCTTCTCTTTTACTTATCGCTTTCATATTTGCTCACATTATTTGATTAATCTATTTATTCTTAACTTGCTTAAATTTAGATTAATTTTTCGAAAAAGTTTTTAAAAACTAATTCATTCCCCTCTTGATTAACTATTATTGAGCTATCAATTGATATCAGCGCAAGATACTCATTTTGAATTTTAAAGATTTTAAAATCTTGAGCAATGACTAATCACAATCTTCAAAATCTTGATAGTATTCTACAAATCGTCCTCTCTTTTTTTGATGGTACATATTATTATTATTGGAAAGTTAGGATGACGATTTATGTTCAATCAATTTATTATAATGTTTGGGAAGTTATTGAATTTGGTCCATACGCGCCTACTAAGATTGTTAAAGTTGATGAAAAATCGGATCAAACCCTTTCAAAACCGAGAGATGAATACGATGAGGAGGATAAAAGATCATTATATTATATGTAACCTCTTTTTAATAAATTAATTTTCATTATGGTGGGGGTTGAACTTTTACACTATAAAAGGGACATGAAATTTCATTGTTTATTTGACAAGAGAAAAATACAATTTGATATACAACTTGCAAATACAAGTTAAAGAATTATTCCTTGTAAGCATTTTCATACTATATTTCTATAGTTTTTGGCCATTCGATAAAATGCTTATTTTTTATTTCCCTATGATTGTATTCATAGAAGAAGAATCGACTGCGAGTCACGTGAATTTTATCTTGGAGCAGTGTTGTGCCGAAATAACTCGTACGAAAGGGAGGCAACACAATTTTAGGACAACGTCCTTGACGTGACTCTCTAAGGCTTGCATTCTAACTGTCTTCTTATTGTCGAATTATAATGTTTATATTATTATAAACTTCTTATTTTTATGTAATTATTGAATTATGTTATGTATTTTATTAGTTGATATGTTAATCTACGTACAAATCATCTATTTTTTTCAACAAAAATTGCAACCCGCCAAAAGCGACTGCATTTCCTCAAATACAATGCGCCTCCTCTTTATCTAATTTTTCTTCCTCCTCCCCAATTTTCTCTCTTTGGGATATTGGAACTTGCTTCTGAAATGTAGTCCTCTCAAACTCTACACTGATGGGAAGTGTGTATTATTGGTGCATAAAGCATACTGTGAGGTGGGTATTGCCATGAATTTGCGAGAGGGAGTATGTAAAAAAATTGTGTATACTACTAACGGGCGAGAATCCCCGTCTCATTATCTCGAGATTAGATTTTTTATAAACACTTGAAGCACAGTCTTCAGACAATTTTGTTGGGAACTCAATATGTTTTGACTAATTTAATTGAAACTCAGTAACTCTTTGGACTGTGTTGCAGCAATACTTGAAGACTAAGCAGAAAGCCAAGATTCCAGATTTTCAGTCCACCCAAATGTGTTTTTGTCGTGAAGAACTAGTAACCTTGAAATGAGTCCGTCCAAACATGTCAATCTCCAATCCCATGGATCATGACTAGAGATCTATTAAAATGTGCCAGGGTCCATGGTCCAACCCATCCACTTACAAGACGTTTTTCATCTCGGTAGGTATATTATTCTACACTAAGAAAATAATTTATTTCTTTCTTCCTCGTTGACCACGACGATTGAAATGATGTGAAAAATCCAGACCTTTGGGAAGGTGAAAGGCGGATGGTAAGAATATGGAGAAGTGACTGATCAGGTGTCTCTATTCAAACAACGATACCGAAGAACACAAAAAAATAATATCAGGATTTGATCGAAAAAGAAGCAAGATTATGTATACCATGACCTACACAATCAATAAAGAAGATTCTTTCTAAATCACTCCATGTCGTTAGAGTCTTCAAGCATCCGAAATCCATCTTGGTTGTAAATGACATAGGCCTTCCTGATAGAAAATGTTATTTACATTCTTCCAACAGCCCAATGAATCATTTATGTGGAGTGTGGCATTCTTGAATTATTCGATCATTCAACACTTACTAAATACAAAGAAGAAAGAATAATTCTATTCATACATAATTATTTACCGAATTGAAAAGTGGCGGCCCTCTATTGGGTGGGCGCCTGGTACACGTAACACGGTTGAAATTATAGCTAGCTGTAATTATTTCTGAAATTCACACATGGCTTGATGGAAAACCTGACAATATTTAATTGCAATAAATTATTCAAGTTGATTCATTTCATTTTGTAATTTTTAACTGTTCCTTAAATACATCAGTATATTATATGGTTTATAGACATTAACAACTTGTAATTTCTTAATTGAATAGCGACCTCGCTAGGAGACATCACAAGAAAACCAAAATACAACAAAAAGTATTTGTTAATTGAATTCCAATCTCGTATACTCTGTTCATGTGTTGACTTTAGTACAAAGATAATTATTCAAACTATGTGACAATAACATGTGGTTTTCTTTTATTTAAGATGCGCCTATGTCCCATTCCCTTGCAATCCTTCATGCAAATATGCTTAATTTTCATCAAGAAATTGATGAATTTCTTCCGTTTCTCTTCTTTTTTATCACTTTATTCTTTGTATGGCTTCTCACCAAATTTCTACATAGGCATACTGGTAAAAAGAATCTGCCACCATCTCCTCCAAAGCTGCCAATCTTAGGCAATCTCCACCAACTGAGTGCATTAACTCACAGATCACTCCAATCGTTAGCCAAAAAATACGGTCCTCTGATGCTTCTTCACTTTGGAAATAAGCCAACACTCATTATCTCATCAGCCAATGCGGCGAAAGAGGTAATGAAAACTCGGGATCTAATCTTTGCCAATAAACCTGAAACAAGGGTTGCCAGGCGATTTTTCTATGACGGGAAGGATGTATCTGTCGCGCCTTATGGTGAACATTGGAGGCAGTTGAAAAGCATTTGTGTTCTCCAGCTTCTAAGTAATAAAAGAGTCCAGTCTTTCCATTCCATAAGGGAAGAAGAAACAACCCTTTTAATGGAAAAGGTGAGGGAGTCTCTTTACTTTCATGATTTCATCTATTTGTTAGTTTCTAATTTTTTTGTATTTTTAACTCGTTTTCTGATTTCTTATTTATTTATTTATTTCTTCAAAAATAGGTATCTTCACTTATATCGATTTCATCACCGCTGAATCTGAGTGATATGTTCGTGTTGCTTGCGAATGATGTTGTCTGCAGGTCAGTTTTAGGGAGGAAATGCAGTGAAGAGGGAAATGGAAAGCAATTTCTGAATCTATTGAGAGAATTTTCAGAGTTGTTGGGCAATGTTACTGTTGGTGAATTCATTCCATGGCTGTCATGGATTGACAGAGTGTCTGGGTTTAAGGCTAGAGTGGACAGGGTTGCTAACAAACTCGACGAGTTCCTGGAGGAAGTAATTCAGGGATGCTTGGATGCTGGACAGGATCGATCAGGAAAGGCAGTTCAGAATGGAAGTACAGAGAACTTTCTCGATATTTTGACAGCGATTTACAGGGAAAATTCTAGCGATGTCTCCATTGATAGGGAAAGTATTAAAGGAATACTCTTGGTAAAGATCACTATTACTCTCATCTTTTTTTGGACTTTGTGGAGTCTAGTCATACTGTACACTTATCCCATCGACGAGTATACACTATTAAATCTCTCTCTCTATTTCTCGCAATGTATGTATATATGTATTTCTAGTTGGACAGTGGAAACTAACGACTGTGGAAGAGTATTAAAATAAATGCAATTGCGAATTCTTTAGGTGTATTTGGTTTCAGAAGTTCATTAGGTATCTATAGATGTATAACATCATTCTAATATTTCTACATATATAAAGAATTTTAGATGGGTCATTTTGTGTATGCAAGAGAGGTTTGACGGATGATATGAATTTTTTTTTCTCATTTATAGTTAAAAACTGTAGCAGCAAGTGGACGTAGATCTAACACTGGGAGTGACTGCTCTAACTTTTGCGTGCTTTGCTCATTATCAAATTATGATTGCTTTCGGAAGTAGGGATTATACTTGTGTATGTTATCTTATTGTATCCCATCTAATTATACCAGGATGTTTTTGCTGGTGGAACCGATACCACATCAACCCTTCTAGAATGGACAATGACAGAGCTGTTAAGACATCCCATGATCATGAAGAAGTTGCAGAATGAGGCAAGGGGCATTCTTAATGGAAAACAAGATATAGATCATAATGACCTGGAGAAAATGCATTTTCTAAAAGCCGTGATCAAAGAAACTCTTCGTTGTCATCCTCCGGTCCCTTTTTGGCCCGAATAGCAAGCCAAGATGTCGAAATAATGGGATACAATGTAGAAGCTGGCACGATGATCTTAACCAACAGTTGGGCAATAGGTAGAGACCCTACATCTTGGGAGGAACCCGAAAAGTTTCAACCCCAGAGATTCTTGAATTCCTCAATAGATTTCAGAGGACTAGATTTCCAACTGATTCCATTTGGTGCAGGCAGAAGAGGGTGTCCGGGAATTGGTTTCGCAATGGCAACTATTGAATTTGTACTGGCAAATCTTGTCCAAAAGTTTGACTGGAAACTGCCCAATGGAGAAAAAGGAGAGGATATGAACATGACGGAATATCCTGGTGTTACAGTTCGTAGGAAAAAACCTATTCTTGCTGTTGCCACTCAACACTGCTTCTAGTGCAGATGAAGTTCCACTATGATTTCCTAATAAAGGCTATGTTGTTAATTTCAATTTACATTGTATCATACCAAAAACCGATATATTTATCAAGAGAGCTGACTTCAATCGAAAGATTCAAGCATATTATAATGAGAGTACTATGGACTTATTGTGCTTGAGAGGGATAAATTTTATTAGAAAAATTATTGGTTCCTGTGGACTTATCCAGCAGAGTTCCGACATGTTGGGTGGTCTTGGGCCTTCTCAACCCCAAAAGCTAGCTCAAGAGGTGAGGCTTTCCCTCATACTTATAAACTGACCACCAGCCCCTTCCACAACCGATGTGGGATAACCTCAACACGACATAGACTGTGAACCTTAACATTAGGAATAAGGACATCGTCTCTAATCTTTCAATTTTTTAGCATTTTAGTCTTCAATGGACACTGCTTTTCATCAAATCTACTATTGGTAACATACTCGAACTTCACATTGAAATTACGAGATTCGACCCAAATTACATCTAGATGGGAGATGAATAGGTATTTATGCGGAATTAAAAACTAATAATTAATGGTTAATCAATCAATCAAATTTCCCTATATTGAACTACCGCAGTTATATGAAAACAATAAATAACACATAGAATGATCACGGAGAAACTCTAACAGATAAAAACTCCAAGCACTTTGCAGTAAAAAAAATCCACTATAAATGAAGTTAAACTTATAGTCCGTCAGATACGACTACCACTAGTACTTTTTGACCTCCTGACCGCAAATCTCACAGCCCTCTTGGATTGCGTGTCCCTGCACCAATTCCCGATTGCAATTTTCAAAGCCATCTTGGATTGCTTGCTACTGCACCAACTCCCAATTTTTTGAATTCGTCTATCTTATGTGGATCAATGAAGAACTCCGCTTTCTCCAACAACAACTGAAACTCCAGTCACCTTCCCTTAATTTTCAGAACTTTGACAGATGTTTAGGAAGTAAGCAGTTTGGTATTTGGATAGGTGGATTTGATGTTTTCACCGCCAAGAATAAATCAAACTACGAAGGTTGAAAGCTATTGATGAATTTGATGAAGTAGATATGAAGCAGTATGTGTTCTCTCAATGTTTAACCCTAGAAAAAATCGTTTAGAGGCGAGCCGATATTTATACTATAGGTTTACGGTTGGATGGGTTGGATAAAAAGTCTTAAAACGCGAATTAAAAATTTTCAAATAATACTATCCCTCGAGCGAGAGATAGGCGACAGGCTGTCGCTCGAGAGAGGGAAAGGCGACAGGCGAGCGACGATATTTCTGTTTCTACCACTCGAGCAAAGTAAAGGCGATAGTCTAGCAAAATTGCAACACCATTTTTCTCCTCTTTTCATACTAGAACCTATACAACTCAACTTATACAAATTGCAACTTACTCCTTGACTTTTACATCACATTAATTTCAGTCATTTTTGTTTACAGACTTGCCATTACATTAAGAACCTAACAAACCTAACAAGCTTCCCCATTTGGCATTATGTGACAAAACACATGACAACTACTACTCCCAAAATCAACTGTCTTGACTGAACTATGTTTTTTCTTTGTCCAACCTATTTCCTAAAACACAATGTAAAAGCACGTGAAACAGTAAAATAGACAAACACAATTCAAACAGATAATCATAAGTCATACCAGTTAAATTAAGATGCAATATCAATGTAAACCAACATACCAAAAAGAAAACATTGATATCACTAAACATCAAAACTTAATCTAGTTAAAAGAAAAAAAATGTCATAGATCTTCGAATCAAAATTTTTAAGTACATCAAAATGCTATTGTCAAAACAAAAAAAAAATTAGTTAGTCAAAAAATCATCTTTATCATATGTCTTAACTACTTTCCATTTTTGTCACAAATGATAAGAGAATCGATAATTAAAAAACAAACAACATTAACATCTAATAATTCAAAAATGCAGTTGTTAACATGCAGAAGTATAATCAACGTATAGAAAACCTTCCCAAATACTTAGTTTAAGTTAACATGGAGTAAATTATATAAGTAACTCATATGTGTAAAGTGTTACTATTTTTTTATAAGTAGAATTTCAAATCTTAATTTTGTGAGAAAGGACATGTTAAACATCACTGTCAATAAGTGTATTCATCTACTTATGAAAGTCAAACCATTTAAAACACATTAAAACCTACAAAGAAAAGCTCATTTTATATGAATATTTTCGTTTCTCCCCTTGACTTTGAGCAAATTTTATTTTCACATCTTTCAATATTTTAAACTCATTATTATTTTTCATATCTTAAATACGGGCTCTTCTCCATTAAGCGACTAAAATGACCCATGTAACGAGCTTTAAATCGGTTAACCAATTCAGATGACTATAAGAACCAAGTTATGAGAAATCCTGCATGTTTAATTGTTCAAGTCAAATAGATTTTGAAAAAGAATATAAGATCTTGAGCGTTAATCGAGGATAAAATTGAGTTTAGGTCTAATAAATAAAATCAATTCATGTTCAAAGTCATCTTATTAACATGTGCTTGTCATCACAAATCTCACACACGCGGTTAAGTCCCACTAACAATATCATAATGTGTGCAGTGCAGATGATACATGAAAACACATATACTAAGTGCTCCATAATAACCTAAGCCAACAATGAAAATTATATTACAGCTCATTAATTAAACTCATACTTGATCACAACAGACAAATTCAAGTATATTATATATTATATTGTAAAAACAATTTCCAGCATTTTTTATTTTTCAAGTTTCCATTTTTTTTATTTTTTATTTTTGTTTTATTTTAAAGCATGAATGCACCAAACACAAAAATAATATATATATATTGGGACATTGAAGGAGGATTGAGTATGCTTAATGTTGGTAGAGAATTAATGCATGTTTTTTATTTTTATTTTTATTTTGTGTGTGTGTTTAATATATATATATATTGAGTATGCTTAAATGTTGGTAGAGAATTAATGCATGTTTTTTATTTTTATTTTGTGTTTGTTTTCTGTTCCCCAAAATGAAAAATATGATCTGATCTGCTTCATACGAAAGAGTGAATTTAGAACCTAAGCGGAAATGGGCATGAATTATCAACTCGTTGGGAATTCAACTACTGATAGACTTGAAATTCAACTTTAAGGGCAGAACTTAGGATAAAATTGAGGCATGGGATGCTCTCTATTAATTTTTTACTAACTTGAATCAATCCACCAAGGAAAACATACACAACAAGAAGATTAATGGCATTATTGAGATTTGAAGCAGAAGATACAGTTTCTTCTTGCCTTTTTTAACACTAAAGCTAAAGTAAATGTTATGGAATTTGCATCATTCACTAAAACACAACTTAAATCATAAATTCTGTCAAAGAAATCCACACGACAAGGTCTGCAATTATAAAAGCAGATTTGCCTCTCGAATACACCCCAAAGGAGAAATTTTCTAAAGCAATATGCTGAATAAGATGCAAGGTAGAGAAATATAGTGGAATCTAGAAATACGATAGGCTGCAGCTTGCAAGAATTAAAAAACTCTTACTGATCAAAAAATCTAAATCTTACTGGTTTTGCCACAACCTAGAGGCATTGATGCATGACTCCATAACAACATTAAAATGAAAGCATATCACTATGTGTGTTACAGGAACCAGGAGAAACTACAATGCTTGAAAAACCAGATCAATGCAGGGTGTTGAAACAAAGATCACAGTGGCAGACTGTGAAATTAGCTCCAAACTTAGGATGCATGTATGCGATTGGTATCTTGACAACAATCTTGATCCCTTGGTTGCTTTGGGTAGTCATTATATCTGCCTTGATGGTCCTTTAGTGAGACCTTATATCCTGAAGATACCGACCCAATTGCTGTGCCCCAATAAACAAGGCATCAACGGCAAGAAAGAGACCGACCTGAAATGGGCCAACTGGGGCATATTGATAACAGGAAAAACAGGATCAAAAGGTTACTAACAATCCGAGGAAGGGAAAAATTAATTACCAGACGGGCTGAATACACCAATCTGTAGCTCCAACCTTCCTTGGCAGCTGCAGCTCTCTGTTGGTCTGTCCAACTAACAAAATATAGGGCCATTTAGTACATTATCAGAACATTTCATGACTGTCTCTCTATTGCATTCATTGTAGTCCTGAGTCTATTATTCAGTACTGAGACAATTATTATACAGAAGTATTATTTAAGCATATGATATATGACCATGACGTGCAATATATAAATGTGTTGCCATTAAAAGAAATTAATTAATACATAGGGGAAGAGTACAAGTTTCAGAAGGTGGTAGGTAATCCAATAAGATAGTGATACAGCATTGGTGATTACTGATTAGCTACGCAACCAATGGAAAAATAAAGATGACAGCTGTCTTCCACAGCGTTATAGGGTTAACTGATGGTAGATTGAATACCCAGTTATCAAATATAATCTGGAATGTGGTAAGATTACTTATTATTGAGATCATGAACAGGTCAATGTATGTAAAAGGTTCAACTCACTTCAACCTAAACAGTTCATAGATGCTCGTGCCATCTATTAAAGAGGTATGTAAGATATACCGGGAAAGACCTGAACTCCACAATTTTTCAAGTGGAATGTGGGTTGAGACAAAGGTGAAACTATGTTATTGTTACCCGAGAAATTCTGAAAGCCCACCAATTCCTGCAAACTTAAAGGGCTGAGGACCTTCCCTTTCAAGATCCTGCACCAAACAAGAATTTATTGCTCCATATACTTCATGGAACCAAAAAAAAAAAAACGAAAATTGACCAATAAATGTGAGTCAAAGCACAGAAATTCAACATCCCCGTAGGTACACTCACCTCTTCTTCAGCAGCCTCCAGGCCCCCTTGAACCCAGAAAAGGTTTTCATAACCAGCATTGTATAATAGCTCACAAGCTGCAAGGGATCTGCCTGATTAAAAACTGGTTCAGAATAAAGTTTTGGAAATAAAACGATCTCTTACTTATAGCCCTTGTTTGAGCCCCATTCTCAAAAAACTCATTTTTCCCCAAATTTTTTTGATAGACATTTTTCCCCAAATTCATTTTCTACCACACATTCTCCCAAGAAAATAATTTTGCACGTAAAGTCAAAATTTGTTCTTACTAAACATCACTATTACAGTCTTTTTTTTTTTTTTTTTTTTTCAAAAAAAGAGGCTCAAACAGGGGCCTATGTATAATATATACATCAAAATTCACTTTAATTATAAAAATAGTTACTACCACCAATAATTTCTTATGCATTGGGAAAGTAGAATATGAGCATGCACTCTTGGTTCTAAGTAAGGCACTCATTGATGTTTGAGAACATTATAAAAATATATAAAAATTACATATAAGTACTTTTTTTCATTATAAACCCATAATAGCATTTCCATAGTCCTTGAGTAAAAAATTAGCATTTTGCTTCCAATTTTTACTCAGTTTTATGCACAATGGAGCCTAAACAGATGTGCATCTTAAATAATTCCAAGAAATAGGCTATAAATGAGAAATCTAAGCATTTTCATCAATCAAATTGCAAGTTCTTTTCATAATAGCTCCATCAATAATTGGACTGCAGTAATAAATTTCACCCAGTAATTGACTGCAAAATCTTATCAATTGAAAGAAAATCCGACCTCAAGCCTTTCTGGCATGCCACAATTAGATCTGTGTCTTTTGGGAAATTCTCTAGAACTTTCGTTAAGAATTGGCTGTAGAGAAGTGAACAATGAAGGGATTATTATGTAACACGAGTACAATAATGTAATTATGCTAAACGGACGAGTAAGGATGGGTTGTAGCGTACTTATCATAGGACAATGTAGGGACACCACTCCACCATCCTCCTAAAAAATACACATTATATAACAGTTATTACTTCAAATCGGATCTAGGGAATCTGTTGTAATGTCTAAAAAGCAATGAAATGAACAGTAACACATCAAAATAAGACTTTATACATCGATGACAAAGATGATTGCGGTCTTCTATGTTTTACTTCCCCTGCCCGACGTTGCATGTCCTTTTGGATTTGAACATTAGATAATATCTTTGACGATATAAACAAGGACAATTTCAAGGATATACACCGATAAAATAGTTTCTAACAAAATTACGAAATTCTAAAGTTGATATTGCAGTACCCATCATGAATTCTGTGACCTTCCTTGAAAGGGTACCAGCATCAAAACTGGTATCAACATCAAATATCGGGATCCAGGTAGAGCCTTTGACCCATGCCTATAATAAAAAGACGCATTTTATAAAATGACAACTAATTCAAAGCAAAATCAACATAAGTACCAAATTACCAATGAACAAAAAGTAGTACATTTGCCTTTCACGTCTCACCAGAATAAAAAGGGAGTCTAAAGCTAAAGCATCCTCACCTTTTGACGCTCAGTAGTGGGGCGAACATCAAGTAAGGTTTTACTTGAGAGTTGGATCGCATATCCAGCTTCTCTAGGTGTTAGAACTTTGACTTTCCCGTCCCTGACCTATGCAAGAACAAAGTAAATAATAGACTAAAGCAAACCTGGTCTTCTTCAATGGACAGAACAATGAAAACAAAATTCAAATATTTAAGACGCTCCTGTCTTCAGTGATAAAATTTGGCTGAAAAACGTACTTCATTTTTATATCCAACAAATTACTGTTTCATCAGGGTCTGAAGTGGAAATATTAGTGTAATGCAGTAGAGTTAACTTACTTTTATCTCAAGTAAAATTTTAATCCAGAAAATAATAAAGAAAATACCCGAAAGACTTAACAAATATTAAGAATGCAAGATTGAACAATTTATCATTTTCCCATTCATTGATTGCTATTTTATGAACCTTAATTGTTCATAAGAATTGTGCATAAATTAAGATCATATACAAGGCCTTGAGCCAATCAATAGTGCTCAAATGAAGTTCCCATATCGAATGACAAAACAGAGAAGCAATTGTCCTTTGCGATTTTTCCATATTATCAAACTAAACATCTCTAATATGAGAAAGAGGTGATGGCTCAAACATGGAGTTAAATTTTCCATGAATACCCAAAGTCAAACACCTTCTATGGAGGTACTCGCGCAATAAAATCAAATATTTTAGACCACGTATACATGATCAAATTTAAACTTAGTGCTACAAGGAAAGGTCAAAAGTCCGCAAATTCTTTCCCAAAAAAAGCTCCCGCCATGGCTTCTTTCTTAACATTTTTTCACGGTTTTCATGCATGTGCACGTGTTGTATCATTCAAATCCAATTTCTTCTTTTGCTGATAAATTTCTTAAGGTGAAGATCAATTTCTATGTGATCTCTAACCCCTAGAGGCTCTAGTAATGGCTTCTTTGGTTCATGAAATTCCAATGTCTTTCGTCACAGCAAGAAAAATTCTAGACTACAAAGAAACCCCAAGAACCCTGACTTCATTTAGAATATTGATTTCTTCATATGAAGTTGAGTAAAAATGGTACTCTTGGCAACTCTTTTGGGCGTGATAGTGGAAAAAGTTGACAGATAAGTCACCCTCACTGGCACACTTAACACCATTTAAACATCGCAAGACAGTGTGCACATCAAAGATTAGTTTATCGCAAGACAGTGTGCACATCAAAGATTAGTTTTTTGAGCCCACAAAACACTAGAGCTCCAAGTTCTTCTTTTGTATAATCCACAAATATAAAAGAGTGCATATAAAATTCTTGTAGTAAGAGAGTAACACAATAAAGAGAGAGAAGAAAAATACTAGAGCCTCCCATCTCTTTCTAGCAGCAGCCATATCTTTCATTTGCTTCAACTCGTGCTCTTCTTCAATAGCTTGCATTCTTATGCCACTCCTACACTGAACCAAACCCACAAATTAAAAATCTAAATATTTCAGAAAATTTACTCAAGTAGTGAAACAAGAACACCCATAAATGAAAAAAATCGAAACTTGTATATACATTTTGCTTAATTTTGTGCGTATAAAAAGATGGGCATGAAGAATTGGACAACTGCGTAGAGCCCGAAACGCTCTTCAATATCTTTGGCCTTTGAGAGATGCTGAGAAGGGGATGAAATCCCAAAGCTT
Source organism: Fraxinus sp. D2006-0159 (assembly GCA_903798375.1). Lineage (NCBI taxonomy): Eukaryota > Viridiplantae > Streptophyta > Magnoliopsida > Lamiales > Oleaceae > Fraxinus > Fraxinus sp. D2006-0159. The sequence goes on from CAIGRQ010304087.1 coordinate 14,704, forward strand.
CCATTTTTGAGGAATATGGTGCACAGTATGAATTGATGTTTATCTATATTTGTTTCTTGATTTTGTTTATACGAGTATCCGTGCTTACCTTTGGAATTGGATAGTGTTTGTGGAATGAATTTTGCTATTGTTTTCACTTGTGTTTTTTTCCAAAATAATTTGTTTCTTTCCCTCTTTTTGTTTCCTACCTCATTCTTTAAAATTAATTATTTTTCCAACTTAGCCCCTATTTGTCTACCATTTTATCAAAC
>CAIGRQ010304119.1:0-16791 GCA_903798375.1 Fraxinus sp. D2006-0159
AATAAAAGGTGTTGGACTTAATTGCACTTTTTCAAAAGGCATGGCAACCTGTTGCAATATAATTTTTTGAAGTTTAAGGGCAATTTCATCTTTAATGATTAATAGGTTTTTTTTATATATATAGTGGAAATCGATAGTAGAGACAATGGCGTTAATTAATGAAAATTTGATTTTAAAAATGTTCGTCAAAAAAGGTTGGGAGCAAAAGGGTGATGGGGATAAAGATGGTGGACAAAACGTATAATTTAGCAAAGTTTTAACTATTAATGACCCAACATGCGTAACAAGACCACATTTAAAACGAGCACTAAGATTTATCGGAATCATGATTCAATTTCCATCCAAATATCCCACAATAAAAGTTCCTTTTGAACTGCTTTTACGGTATTGATATCGCTGGGTCTGTGGCAAAAAGAGGCCAGGATCTTGTTTCTTGGCCTCGAGAATGCCGGTAAAACCCTGCTTCTTTACACGCTCAAGGACGAGGTAACAATTTTCTTTTATATATTCTGGAAATAATTGAAATACAGAAATTTATGTATTAATTTATTAAGTTAAGTATGAAGCTGGGCGATTTAATCGAATTGGATTTTTGGGTTGTCACAGATACTAGTTGAACATCAGCCGACACAATATCCGACGTCCGAAGAACTGAGTATTGCGAAAATTAAGTTTTAGGCATTTGATTTGGGGGTCGTCACATCGCCCGCAGAGTGTGGAAGTATTACTATGCCAAGGTGTACTTCATGTTCAATGCGTTAATAGAGTTAAATTATATGTGCTGTATATAATTTTATCCAACGTATTTTAAATTGAATTAAATCATAATTGTTATGTTAAATACCATTTTTTGTTTATCTGAGAAATCATTTGGTGTTGTATATGTGGTACGAGCTAGAGAGCTAAAATTAGGCTACTGATTTGTTTTTTCTTGTGCTTATACAAATAAATTTATTTGGATCTTGTTGCATTTTTCGTTATTATAAGTGATCTGAATAATTGATGGTAAAGTTACTTGGGTACATGGCTTCTGAATCATTTGTAGTTGTATTTGGGCGTTTTCTCTGTTCTCACTTTTTAGTAATGCATGCGGTTCAACTTCCTCATTGTTGACGTCAAACTGGTTGAACCTAGCTGCCAGCAAATGTTAGAATGCTTGACCGTTGGAAGTGGGTGTTGCAGTAGCTGTATACACTCCAATGCTCAAGTCAATTTGGGTGTGAAAAATGTCTAAAACAAATCAACGTAGTTTTAGCTTAGTATATAACGAAAATCATACGCTGTGATGTATGTTCATCAAGTATTTATAGTTAGAATTGGTTTAATAGTTTGGAGTTGTTAAGGACCTTTTGGATGTCAGACAAGGTCTCCCAGTACCACAATATCACTTGCAACCTTATTGCAATCACCAGCGTTGAGGAGGGCAAGTCAACTTTAAACCTTTGCAGAGTGTTTGTATTTCAACACTCGTTTCGACGTTGCTGCAATGAAAAATATCATAATAACACTCATAATTGATGAAAAATAGTGATAATAAAGATGTCAAGACATGTATGGTATACTAGAATGCATAAAATAAGAAACCACTAACGTGATTGAGTATAAATTAGGTTATGTGATTGAAGCATGTCTTGAGCAGATCTCAGGAGTTTTGGTTTACAAAAACGATGTGATCCTCAATAGAATAAATCATAGAGACTGGATCAAAATTAATACGATCCAGTGTGGTTGCTTAGGATGTGATTTCATTGGGTCTATCATTATATATAATGAAAGATTGATTAGGCTTAATGTTGTATCGTTGAATTGCATTAAGCTACCTGGTTTACAATCCTATCTTCTCTTTGACAAGTAGTGTTTTAATTTTACACTTTCTGAGTCTGAAGATTGACTCATTTTTCCTTTGAATACAAGTAGAAAGTGTTATGGCTTTGGGAACTATAAATAGCCTAATTAGATATATAAAAAAGCATTTCTTGGTAAGTTTTCAGAATCCACTTGTGATATTGAGAAATGAGCATGAATCTGTTACATTGAGTTTAATAACCCAAAATTTTGTGAAGGAAATTGATGACAATAAAACTTGTGAAGAGCTCTAAATACTCCTTTTAGCTCCGGTTTTTAGGTTTTGGGGCCCTCATATTGCCTTACGGGAGTTTCTTTTATTGTTTGGACTTATTTACAAATGTAAACTAAAGAGGTATTTTAAATATCAATAGTCAATATTGTTATTAATTTCTGTTCTGGATTCTGTACACATGCAAAATGTATGTTAACTATTACCACCAAGTATAACTCATTATCAAGTCAACAACTCGAGAGAACTTTTTCACCCTAATTTGCAAGCTCCACATTTAAAACAAATGTTATATGTACTTAAGCAGTAGTTACACTGGTCTTCCAGTAGATGAATCCTTTTTCCATATAGATTGGGGACTGGCTACATTTAAACTTCTTTTGCCACTCTATTCGGTTTATGCAAGATCCAATGCAACTGCACTCAAGTACAACAATCAAGTGTATTGTTTACCCTTCATTTTATTTATTTATTTATTTGATAAAAACACGTGCATGTGCATGCCTGATATCAGAGTTTTGAACTAATTCTGTAGTCTAAACTTGGGATCCAAATCTAGCACATAATTTAGATTACATAACAAAGACTGGTTTACTTTGGTGGCAAGTTTCAGCATGATGAGCTTGTTAGAGAGTAGGCATTTGTTTAAGGGAAAGCTAATTTTAATGAGTTTGATGGGATGACATAGAAACCTCAAGGGTGAGACAAATTACACTAGCATATAGCATGAAGATCTAGATTCTATTTGGAAAAAGCATGCTAAGTTTACTAGCCATTATTATGAAGTGATTCATCATGGTGTGGGTTTTGACTTTCGTTATTGATGAGGGACGTGTGTTTTTCTTTGAACACGCCCAAATGATAGGAATTAGAATTCGTTCCAGATTGATTGAGCTTGCATATTTATATTTGTAGTTCTTTACCCTTTTTTTCTTCCTTCGGTTGACCCTAATCAAAGAAGCCTCGTGCACTAATTATGGGGTATTCTCTTTCACAAGAGCAATAATGATAATAATGATGCAGACATGACATAAAACCCATTTGTTACACGTATTTAGGTTCAGAAAGTTTTCATCGCGTAGCTAGTTTAATTCATGGTAAATATGAGTTTTACAGTTTGAAGTTAGCACAAAATGCACAATGAATCTGGTATTGTGCTTGAAGGTGTTGACTTCTGATTGTGTCCATTCACCTGAGAAGCTAAATTCACAATTTGTAATATCTGATTCTGATTCTGTAATAAGAACTTGCCATTTGTCTTATGGTATTACAGGTCGATGCTGTTGTCTACTTGGTCGATGCCTACGGTAAGGATCCTTTTTCAGAAAATAAAAAATGAAGTAGATGCACTTCTTTGTAATGACGCCCTTGCGAATGTTCCCTTTCTCACTTTGGGAAACAAGAATGACATACCAAATGCTGCATCGGAAGATGAGTTGTCTTGCAGATTCTAACGTGCCGTGCGCCCTTTAGAGGTATTTGTGTGTAGCATCGTTCGGAAAATGGGTCACTAAGGTTTATATTTGTTACAACTGAAACCCTTCTTCTCGAAAATGGGGAAAAAACCCGAAACAAGAAAAATAAAAACTGGCTAATTACAGATTTCTTATGTTTAAACCATGATTATGTTCATCAAATATTTATTTTCCACATTTCCATGATTATATTGAAATAATGAGAAATTAGTTGTGAGGGTGATATAGCCAGCTGGTGAGCATCGATTAGCCGGTACTAAGTCTGTCATCTCCATCATCACCACCTAACAACCTCCATTTTCAGAACTTGTGTAATCATATTATTGATAGCTATAACAGAAAAAGGTGGTTGTTATAGCCATTAATGATTTGCAGTCATTTGTTTTGCCCTACCGACTTATTATCATTACATAATTATCAGGATATGCAAATGTTAATTGAGGAATTTTTGTTTGATACGCAAATTTTTTTAGATAAATCACAAGTACAAGACACGGGGATTTATTAACATCGACAGACCAAGTTGGACAATCGATCTCTCAAATGCACGAAGGTAAGCAACTCGTGTCGTTGGATTAATATAGAAAGAATAATGTCAATTATTATTAATAAAAATGCATTTGTAACCTTTGATTTTGTCAACACCACTTATCTCTTATTTTCTCGATGACAGAAAATGTCGGGTTTTTGTTTCTTTGTAACTGTTGAGGAATGGATGTAATAAAATTGAGGAATAACATTATCCTTATATTTATTAATGTTGGCCGACCACCACTGACAGAATAACTCCTCTCTTCCAATTCAAGTTAACATATTGGTCCTTTGTATAATCTATGTCCCACCCATTTTTTTCTTTTTTACTTTTTCTCGTTATTGATTAAAAATAAAAATGAAGTATGTTAATGCGGGGTTGAGCGTTTTCTTGAGTAATAATAGTATCTTTTCCTTCTCTTCGGGATCGAACATCAATTGCAACGATTCGATAGACGGCTCATTGGGATAGATGTAGATGAACAATACCCCCCCTAGAAACGTATAGGAAGTTTTCTCCTCGTACGGCTCGAGAAAAAATGATTTGATTCGAAGTTTTGTCTATGTATGGAATTCTAATAAATGACAAATGAGCCTATAAAATCAATTAGACTATGATTTAAGTCTTTTTTTTTCTTCTTCCTTCCTGAAAATGAAAAAGAAACCATTCGTACTCATAACTCAAGTTGGATAACTCTCAAATAGCTTAAAGGAAAAAATCTTTAATAAATTTCATTTATTGAGTGGTCTTTACCCCCTTTTNTTGCTTATTTCCTATTATTAATTGTGTTGAATTTACATGTATTTATATATTTAGCTCCTGTTTGATTCACATTATTTTTTTTATTCTTATTCTTCTACTCATTTTCAATCACACATTTTTCAATAAAACAATATTTTCTATCACATTAATAACTTTTCCTTCTTTTTCAACCACATATTCCTCATCACATCACTTCAATAAAATACAACACACTCTTATTTATGAGAGTGCATGAAATTGAATTAATTGAGGGTTTGGATCTGATAATAACATTAAAAAAAAGACATGATAGCCTGCCTGACAAGGGATATCTTAAAGGAAAAGAGAAGCTTATCTTCATACATTTTTCTAAGCAAATATAATTGAATAGCCAACCAACAAAAAGCCACTACTTGCCTCTAATCTCCTCTTATACTTTTCCCTACTTTTTCTTAATATACTTTATCCTCATTCTTGTTCAGTAATCTAACTCCACTCAATTCACTATTACACTTGACTGTAACATGTAGCCGAACATTTTTTTTTACTTTTTATTTCTTATTTTTTTGTAATTAAACATATTTGATAAAGTAAATTGGACATTATTGCTTTCAGAACCTGATTGTTGAAATTTGCATTCTCATCGTATTGTTTGATAAACATGACTTTAATGTCAATGTCATCTTGTCATGCATGTGAATGGATTGAGTATCTAGGTTATGTTTTTGTCATCTACTTGCCCATCATTTCTTTACGTCTAGTTGCAAGTTGCATTACGATTCCCAAAAAGACATTTCTTGAAACAGTGAAACAAAATCATGGACGACACAGACACTAATATATATAGGCACCATTTTCTCTTATTCCTTATCTTATACAATACAACAAGGGAAAAAAGAAAAACCCAAATATTCTTTAAAAAATGGGTATGGGTCGGATCACCACTCTATCCATTTCTCTTTCACTTCTCTTCTTTTTCCTTGTTCTAAGTTCGGATCACACTGCAGAAGCCCGGCCACCATTTGCATGTGACCCGAAAGATTCAACAACTAAAAACTTGGCATTTTGTAAATCCAATTTACCCATACCCGATAGAGTGAGAGATTACATTGGCCGTTTGACATTGCAAGAGAAGGTGAAGCTGTTAGTGAGTGGTGCCTCCGCCGTGCCTCGGCTGGGTGTTAAAGGTTACGAGTGGTGGTCGGAGGCTCTTCACGGCGTCTCAGATGTAGGACCCGGTACAAAGTTTGGTGGTGACTTCCGTGGCGCCACCAGCTTCCCTCAGGTTATCTCCACCGTAGCTTCGTTCAATGCTTCATTGTGGGAGGAAATTGGACGGGTAAGAAGTCTTTATAAGAATAATAATGCATCCATTCCTAGGTTGTTTTGCTGAGGTAATCCTAGATTTTGTGGTTTTAAAATCGCCTAGTTTATTATTTCATTTCATGACTAACATAGAAAAGCCCAGAAATTTGAACTTGGTTTATGCAAATGCATGAATAATTGTATAAAAAAATTACCACAAATATTGTAATACCCATAAATTATAATTATACTATGGGCCACCCTTCTTGTACTGGTAGGGGTTTACCGAACCCCTACCGGCCCCTCACAGCCCCCCTATTGTGAGGGGTCGGTAGGGGTTCGGTAAATCCCTACCGGTACAAGAAGCTTTATTCTTATACTATTATAGAGACATGGAACTTATCACTCTTTTTTGGACAGACTGACCTATTAACGAAGCTGATAATATATTTTTTTTTCCCTGAAAGTGACGTTTTTATTGATAATGGTAAGAAAAGTGAGCGGGTTTTACCTGTAAGCACACAATTGACGTTTTCACAATTTGATTGAGTAAAAATTACACCATTTCTTTAAAACAAGAAAGATAGCTAAGCCCCGATACACATTCTTAAGGGAATAATGTATTTTAAATAGTGATGTGATGGAAAATATGTGGTTAAGAAAAAGGAAAAAAAATTGAATTTACGTGTAATATTATTTTATCGAAGATTATGTCGTTGAAAATGAGTATCGAAAGAATGCAATTTTTTTTTAATCAAAATGGAGACTTAAGTACACTGCGGCTATTTTGGCCGGTTCAATGAATTTAAATACTTAAAAGCAGTCCATTTCAAAAATATCTTGAAACAAAATATAAGGTATAAAGTACAAAGCATCTGCTCTTCGCAAGTTGTGCCCAATCAAAGATTCAAATGTTAGAATATAGCATTGTAGGTCCATGGGCCCACCAAAGTTGGGCCTAAAGCATGATCTCATACTAGTAACACGGGCCGTCCGTGCAGGTTGTGTCGGATGAGGCAAGAGCAATGTACAATGGAGGTATGGCGGGCCTGACATTTTGGAGCCCAAATGTCAACATATTTCGTGACCCAAGATGGGGGAGGGGACAAGAGACTCCCGGAGAAGACCCCGTACTGGCTGGTAAATATGCGGCGAGTTACGTCAGAGGACTACAGGGGACAGACGGCGGCGACCGGCTGAAGGTGGCGGCTTGTTGCAAGCATTTTACGGCGTACGACCTTGATAACTGGAGTGGGGTCGATAGATTCCACTTTAATGCAAAGGTATGGAAAGTTTAATCAATGGCTGATGTATGTCTCTGACCCGCGCCACTGCCCAATTGATGTTTGATATCCCATTTTTTTTTTTTCTTAATACATTCATTTCATCTCATTCAATAGTGCATTTTTCAACAAAATAATATTACGCACGATTTTAAAAAAAAATTCCTTCATTTTTAATCACACGTGAATCTACTATTTTAAAATGCATTGTGCAAAAAAAAAATAAAAAAATTGGTGTTCAAACATTCCCTCAGTAAAAATCATGCATTCATAATCACTATTAAGGTGTGTTTACAAAAATGAGGATACACACCTGAAAAGTATGAAAAATTTTAGACTTGTAAAATTATTTTATTGCGAGAACTGTGATTAGAAATGAGTTTAATAAAAAAAAAAAACGAGTCTTTTCACAACGAGGCTCAAATAAAGGATATTTCATTTTTATCTGCTAACTGTTATGTCTGGAATAATTGGAGTTGTTAGACGACATAGTTTAATAAATACGACACCAAATTATGCAGGTTAGCAAGCAAGATATGGTAGATACATTTGACATTCCATTCAGAAGTTGTGTTATGGAAGGTAAGGTTGCAAGTGTAATGTGCTCTTACAATCAAGTCAATGGCATTCCCACCTGTGCGGATCCGAAACTTCTTCGAGAAACTGTACGAGGTGCTTGGCGCCTCAATGGTTACATCGTCTCAGACTGTGATTCAGTCGGTGTGTTCTACGATAATCAACATTATACATCAACGCCAGAAGAAGCAGCAACAGATGCAATCAAAGCAGGTACACTTTTAACCATACTTTTAAGTAATCTTTCTAGAAAAATAAGTTCTGTTAAAGCTTTGGATTTTATATTATACAGGTCTGGATTTGAATTGTGGGCCATTCCTTGCAATACACACAGAGAATGCAGTACAGAAGGGGTTACTAAAGGAAGATGATATAAATGCTGCCTTAGCTAATACAGTTGCTGTTCAAATGAGGCTAGGGATGTTTGATGGAGAGTCATCGGCGCAGCCATATGGTAACTTGGGTGCAAAAGATGTGTGCACCCCGGCTCATCAGGAGCTTGCACTTGAAGCCGCTAGACAGGGCATTGTTCTTCTCAAAAATCATGGCCCTTCACTACCTCTGTCTCCTCGGCGGCATCACACTGTTGCAGTTATTGGGCCTAACTCGGATGTCACCGTCACAATGATTGGCAATTACGCTGGTAAACGCTACATCCATTTTGCGTTTCTATGACATTATTAACCTTTATGAAACATATTTCGAAAAATATAAAAGAAGATTGTACTCACGTAGTCCTTGGTTTTGTAGGTGTTGCTTGTGGATATACAACTCCATTACAGGGAATAGGAAGGTATACTAGGACTATTCATCAGCACGGTTGTGCCAATGTGGCCTGTGTTGATGAGGCACTCTTTGGAAGAGCGGTTGATGCAGCACGTCAAGCAGATGCAACTGTTCTAGTTATGGGACTAGACCAGTCAATTGAAGCTGAATTCAGAGATAGAGCTGGCCTCCTCCTACCGGGGCATCAACAAGAGCTAATTAGTAAGGTTGCGATGGCGTCAAGAGGTCCAACAATCTTGGTATTAATGAGTGGAGGTCCTATTGATGTATCGTTTGCCAAAAACGATCCAAAAATTGGTGCAATGTTTGGGCTGGCTATCCCGGCCAAGCAGGAGGAGCTGCAATAGCTGATATCCTATTCGGAACACATAATCCGGGTGGGAAGCTACCAATTACATGGTACCCACAGGAATACCTAAACAACTTGCCAATGACAGCAATGGATATGCGATCAGATCCTTCAAGAGGCTATCCGGGGAGGACTTATAGGTTCTACAAGGGAGATGTGGTGTATCAATTTGGGCACGGACTGAGCTACACAAACTTCGTTCACACAATTGCAGATGCTCCAACAGTTGTTTCAGTCACTGTTCACGGGCGCCACCGAACCAACACCACCATCACTAGCCAGGCCATACGAGTGACACATGCAAAATGTAATAGGCTCTCCTTTAGCTTTAACGTTGATGTGAGAAATGCGGGGTCCCGAGATGGCGCACACACATTGCTTGTATATTCATCGCCTCCTGGAGGACACTGGGCACCACACAGACAATTGGTTGCATTTGAGAAAGTGTACGTTCCAGCGAGGGGACAACAACGAGTTTCTGTCAAGATTCATGTGTGCAAATTCCTAAGTGTTGTCGATAGGGCTGGAATCCGAAGGATTCCTATGGGTGAACATGCTCTTCATATTGGGGATGTTAGGCATGCTGTTTCACTTGAAGCTGCAACTCTAGGAGTGATCAAATCCTGATTGATTCTGTACGGGGTTGGCAGGACAAATGTATGGCTCGTGTCCAGCTCCTTCTCCAAAACGCATTAAGTTTATTTGAACCCATATTGAATACAGGATACCTTTCATCATTGATCGAGGAAATGGAAAAGTTGTATGTTTTATTATCAGAAATATTAATTTTGCATTTAAGATTATGGCATTCATGTCCCCAGCTAATATAAAATTAGGGCTGGTCAAACTCCCGAACCGAATCCAAAGAACGATTTTTTATAAGTTAAATATTCGAACGGGTATTTGAATCAACAATCGATGAGTTTGGTTCGATTCACGGTTCTAGACGAAGATCATTATTTGTATTTATGTAGTGTTGCTTTAAATATTAAAAAAATTAATTATGGTACGGAACCGTATAGAAACGAACGAAATCGAACAGTTCCATAATTATATTTGGACCCGATGATTCTATCTAGTAAATACCTGAAAATGTTGGTTCAGACCGAACTGAATCAGAACATGTCCAACTTTATATAAAATGCTTATTTGAACTATCTCACGACACTCATCATGTCAGAACACTATTTGAACTATCTCACAACACTCATCAAAGCAACAGCATAGGTTTCGTGAACACTGAATAGTTATTCCCTATTTAAATTTCGAATTGAAAGTTGAATTCACTGACATCACATGAGTGTCTCGTCATCTATAGTAAACATATTCTGTTAATTGAGGACGTGGGTCCACAATTTAAAAGATCAAGGACTTGACTGCAACAAATGGTAGATTAAGACATGGGACCTTGGTGAAATTTACCCTCTATTTTCGACCATTAAAATTTAAATCGGAATTTCCCATTCTCATACTTCCCCCAAATCACAACCTTGTCCAGAGCCAACCCCAATTTTATGCCTAATACACCTTTGAAAGTTGAACTATACAAGTCCGTCCAAGAATCTGTGATTTTCCACATTATATTTTATTCAATCAGGTATATATTCAGAGTTTATCTATTTTTCAATTTTGTTGGACGATTTTTTTTTTTCCTTCTGAAAAAATTACGTTTCCCCCCTTTTTTAAACAGTTTTGACACCTCCTTTCTTTCAGTTTCAGGCTAGACTCTTGATTGTTTTTGTTAGTTAATTTGATTAAGGCTTATTAGTTTTTAAGTGAATAGTTAACTAATTTCCAGTCTTGAGTTTCTAATTTCTTACTGTAAATTGAATTTGCTGGATGTTGATATTTTTAGTGTACTTAGATTTTCTTGATTATGAAGTTTAGTCATTAGTGCATTCAAATTGTCTGGACCAAGAACTGAGATACAGAGAGAAATCTGTTGGATGAATGATGGAGTTTAATTGCTTTTTCAATTTAAACAGTGAAGCCCCCCTAATTTTTCACCACAAAATTTAAAGGGTTATTTTGAAAAATAAAAAAATTCATCACATGTATTAATATTTGCACATCATTTTTAGTTGAAAATTGTTATTTTCTTTGTCTATTTTGACAAGAAATTTTGATCAGTCCTAAAAAAATATAAGCTCGAAAATAATATTTAATCTTCTATTCATTACATAATGAATATGTAAAACAACATAGTTGGTTTTCTTTCACATATTTTCATCGTAAAAGGTTTGCCATTGCAATTCCTCTAGTGAATTATTTGTTCAAAACTGAGACAGCAACAGAGAATAGAGACAAAATGAGTCAGAGAAAATCCGTAAGTGGAAGGCCATTGGGAACCGACGGCTCTGATTTCTCCTACCGCATGGTTGTCGACTCCAGTATGCTTACCTTCACTTTTCTTGCATTTTTCCCTTTGAATTAGAGTTTTATTGATTGAAGTGTTTAATTTCAATTAAATTTGATATTTTTCATTTCTTTCAAAGGATATCAAAAGGTTGCTGAAGGTAAATCCCGCCTCTTGGCTTTGATTTTAACTCAGGTACTTACTTCCATACTCGATTAATTGCAATTTTCTCAGCAAAAATTATCTATTTTGATATATATTGGTCTATAATTAATTATGATCTAAAACCATAGGAAAAGAGAATTGAAGAAAAAATTAGATGGGAAATTGCTAAGTGAGGAGTAAAAATATTGTATGGACATATGCAGACATGCTCCATTTTATTATCAAGGTATAGTGTCCTTGTAAAATTTTGCAAACACTTTTTTCTTCTTTCTTCCATGTTGAGCAGTGTTGACTGACCCTTATTTGGGCTCGCTGAACTATAGAATAAAATACTAAACCCCTGCTTGAGCCCCATTTTTTGAAAGTAGATTTTGTAAAAAAATGATTTTTTTGAAGAGGGCTTTGTTAAAAAGTAGAGGAAAATTTTAGGTTTACGTGCACATAATTTTATTGAAAAACGTGTAATTGAAAATGAGTTTAAAAAAAATTAAGGGATGGGGCTCAAACATGGGCTAAATAACTTAGCTACTATTTTTTAATGTTTTTCGCTTTGACCTATGTCGCAGGCTTTAGTTCGAATTCTGGAAGCAGCAACTCTTCTTTTACCTACTCCAAAGGGGGAAACCGTTGATAGATTATATGCTGCTTCTAACATTATTTGCTTTATTTCTCTCTTTATAGGAGAAATAGGTACACATTAACATCCTTATTTTCATTATTTTATTTTATTTTTTGGCAAGTAGCGGGTGTTTAAAACTATTTTTCTTTGTACTGTCATTTTGAAGGTCGAAAGCGCAGCCGTAGTTCTTTTCTGAAGTTGTATTTGTTTGGTTCATCAATTGCTGCTGTAACCTCAGTAGCTTTTCTCTTCAAGAGTGAAAAATTATTTGAGGTAAAAATAGTCCAGGGTTTTCCTCAATCATATGTTTTTTGATATTGATGTTGTAATATGCTGTAGTTCTAGAACATGCATTTCTCGATCATAATGCGAGTTAGAAAGAGGGAAATAATTATACAAATGGGAAACATCATTCTACAAGTTCGTAAGTGAATATTCTGTTCTAAATCTTCCAAACTGAAAATAGTTTTTTGCAGAATTGAAAATGAATAGGAACATTGAAGCTTAGAGAGGTTTATTTCAGGAACATGCTAATGCAGTAGTCATGATTACATTACGTTGCTTATGTGGTACAGCTCATCGGAGATTTCAGTAAGTGGGAGATATCGATGGCTAAGATGTTAAAGGTTGCTGCTGTTCTACTTGGTATGTTCGTATTACTTGGCTATGATCCTTATGTCCGACATGATTATTTTGAATTAGCACCATCTATTTTGCAGAAGTAATTGTGCAGATAGTTACAATTGGTGTGACCTCCTCTCTTATGCGCAATATGGCTCCTCCCAAAAGGGCTTCCTAATCTTCTCTGCTATTCAACATTAAGAGACATCTGTTACGGCTAAGTGAGAAGTCTTTTTCCCATACTTTCAGATATTTGTTGCCTTTACCTTTGTACAATTCAAGGCAGAAAGAGTGTAGTTTTTTCATTGCTCTCGTAACTGGTAAATAAAATGAGTAATCCGAAACTCTGTTTTAGATTTTATTGTCTTGTGATAGAATGGGCTCAAGCTCGGGCACTATTGGGATCGGGGTGCTATCTCAACCAGGCTTTATTGAGAGTTTTTTTTTTTTTTTTAATTATTATCATGAAATAAATTTAAAATGAAAATTAAGGTCTTTTCAAGCATTCAAAATCCTATTTTTGCAATTATTTCTGTATTCCTAATAGTGTGAAAAAGAAAGTCTAGCTTTGATAATTCCATAGCCTTGTTCATATTTGACAATTATAAATTGATAAATGAGATACTTGTAAATATTTCGAAATATGGGGATAAAAAGTGTGTTGTGTTTATAGACACGAGTCAGATATAGGTTAACGCTATTAGTAAGAGCATCTCCAAAAGACTTTTTAAACATGAAATGCTATCTATCTGGGTGTTGCAGTTTCTGAATTTCCTATGAGTGCTGCATACTGCATATCGATAACCACTACAGCAGTAGAGCGCAAGTGGAAGACTTTGTGAACTAGGTACTTTTCTTTTTCCAGCCTTTAGCTATGATATGATGAAGAATATTGCTGTAATGGCCTTGGAAGATTTTCCTTTATTTGGTAGCCGTAGTTCAGTTTGTAGCATCAAAAGTATTTGTAGACTAGTTTTTGCGAGTTTGAACATAAAAAATGTAGAATGGATTAGAATGCAAGAAACACGGGAAATTTATTAAATTCTTCTTAAACAATATTAGTTATTATTTGCATAATTTAATTTTAAAATATTGAAAGTGTTAGTTATTTATTGTTGCTTTTCTTCCCAATGTGAGCAATTATTGTTGTTTTTTAAGGTAATCCAACCCAATTGAGGCTGGCAATTTGAAGTTAGTTGGTTTGTGGCTCGCACGTTTTAGCCACGTGATCACGTGAAATTTAATCCGCCATGCACGTGTTCCCCAGAGAAGCCTTTCTGCAAAAATACTTTAGAGTTTACATTAGATAAAATGCTGACAATTGATTGGTTAATTAAATTAATTACATTATTATTACAATGACAACCTTACCGAGATGTATGTTTTAATTGATAGGAGAATCTTTAGGCATAATTGCCTCCTCCAACTCCAACATGTCTACACAATCGGAGATTTTTCCACTAATCTTATTATTATTATTAATCAAAATTACTTATTTTCTAAAAAAAGTAACTTTAAAATATTGTCTCATAGTACGAATATTGAATTGTGGAAGAGGTTGTTCGTCGAGTAAAATGGGTGGACCCGGAAGCCCATACAATGGCTCCATATACATTGATGATGATTATAAGCTTGCAGTAGAAATAAGCCGCTTTTAATCAAATGGGGGCCCCTTTTTCTCCAACTTGGAGACATTAGCTGTATTAAGAATGTGCTGCCACTATTGGCTGGAACAAACCTACCTCTGTACACCTTATTTTTTCATGGAGGGGCCTAAGCCTATTCGTTTTTTAGCCATGTGTTCGATCTTAAATTTATCGAGAACAAGAATGTTATTTGTGTTGAATCGAACAATCAAATATGGATAATTCTCGGTGTACAAAATGGGGTACAAAATGGTGTCCAAAATTACCAAATGGTGGCCCCCTATTGGGGGGGCGTCTGACCCCACAGGTGCCCCCAATAGGGGCCGTCATTTGACAATTTTGGACACCCTTTTGTAACCTATTTTGTACCTGTAGCACAACCTATCAAATATTATCTACATGACGTGAAATGTATTGTGTCGATCCGTCTTTTTTAATACATTTGAGTTAGTAAAGAATTATTTCTTCCTCAATAAAGTTCTCCATTCTTAAGCTCCAATGCACATTTTCACGTGGTTGAATAGGGCATTGTTCTTTGTGTCACGGTAAAGCTACTTCATCTTAAATTATTCGGAAAATATGACTTCGGCAAAACTTTTTAATACAAGCTTTATTGTCAAGTAAAGTGGTTGCATATTGGGAAATTTTCACTGACCTCTTTTCGGTTCGATTCCAAATTGGTATAGAGAAACGATTAAACGAGAATGATAATGTACGAAAGTGATTTAATTGAGTACTCAGCACGTTTTTGGAACTGTGCTTGTCAACAATTTACATGTTGTATCACAAGGTAAGATCGAGTGTTAAATGATTATTGGCTTCGGAATTATCTTGGGATTTGAAATTTTGAAACAACTTAATTTAGTGTTTGTTTGGAATAACTCAAAAAGTTGAGATTAAAGTCAACAATTAATTTTAATAACTTATTTTATGAGACATACAACTTATATTAGCTTTTCAACCACATATATCATCAACTTCTACTAAAATTTTTATAAAAAAAATCTTATCAAACAATCCCTTAATTTCGTGAGTTTTGAAATTGTAAGACGAAATACTTGATGGGTTGTACATGAATCATTGAATCAGTAATAGGAGAATAGTGTACCCTATTGATTTTACACATATGGTCTAAAATATAAGAAAAATTCCTTAAGTACGGGAAATGTTGCCAAATTTTGTGCAGAATTTTGAATTGGAAAAATCTTGTTCGTGTATCCGTGTGTTTCCATCATCCATGTTTGAATCCAGTCCATCCATTTCAAACATCTGTGTGCATTCTGTGAAATTTTCCTGTACTGGTAGCATTATTCAAAATATAAATTGTGGCAGAATGGTGGAATTGGAGCACAGTTGAATTATTGAAGCCTTAAGATAAGGCTAGTGTCAAGTGAACCAACTTGTTAAATTTGAAGCTTGTTTGAAAGTATTTATAAACGATTTTGTTCATATTGCAGACTAAATTTAAGGACAATTCCGATTTGATAGGAACATTTTGCATCCCTAGTGGTCGACATGTGTGGATGGAGGGCATTTAGTGACGTGGGAACTAAAATTTATAAATGGAAATGAGTGTGGGGTATGGTGCCTTTGTGTTTGTGTCATAGAAAGGGAGGTTAGATGAGGCTTTAAGACAGACCCATCTCGATCTGCCTATTTCATGTCATGTGCATTCATTAAATCAATGTGACTTCAATTCAAAAGCAAAGAGAACCAATACCCCAAAAGCTAAAGCAGGATTCTTGTGGCTTACGAGAGAAAGAATCACTTTTCTCTCCTATCCTAATTCTGCTTTTACATTTTTGCCCTTTTCTTTTTCTTCTTTATTTATAATATTCCGACTAACTCTGTACTGTTAAGATTTGATTTTTATCCTAAAAGATAATGAATTCTGATACCGTATTAAGATTTGCATTCATTTTTAAAAGGTTAATGAGTAGCTCAAATCTTTATATGTTATTTAATGCTTTTATATTTATTCGATATGAGATTCTACTCTTAAAATGATGCATCTGTCTTGAAAGATTGAATATCGATTTTACTTGAAAGAAAATGACACCAAATATGTCCCTCTAGATTTGTGTTATTCCTAAGAATAGTTTTACTTTAGGTTATGGATAAGATGTTTAAAGACAACAAATTGAATCATAATCTCTTAGTTTTACTTTAGGTTATGGATAAGATGTTTAAAGACAACAAATTGAATCTCTCTCTCTCTCTCTCTCTCAAAAAAAAAAAAAAAAAAAAAAAAAAAAAAAAA